>SNQJ01S0016771.1:8760-44676 GCA_010110895.2 Picea sitchensis
TCCATCTCAATGGACTACATGTCGGGCCTCCCATCCACCAAGCGGGGAAATGACTATGTTTTTGTGGTTGTTGATCGCTTTTCTAAGATGGCGATTCTGGTTTCTTACAAGAAGAGCATCACAACAGAGGCCACTCCCAAGATCCTCTTTGAATGAGTCTGGGTACATTTTTGAATCCCACAAACCATTGTCTCAGATCGGGATAGTTGATTTCTCAACACATTTTTGTCGAGCCTCTAGTCACTGCTGGACACCAATCTCACCAAATCCACGACCTTCCATCCCCAGACAGATGGCCAAACCGAGGTTGTAAATCGAATTATTGTGCATATCCTTCAAATGTATAATTCAAAGAAATCTCGCACATGGGATGAGAGCCTTCCCTATGTCCAAAATATCTACAACTGAGCCTTGCATAGCTCAACCGACAACAACCCCTTTCAAGTGGGGTTGGGATTCCAACCATTGGGTCCCATAGATGTTGCACTTCCCCTTGCGGTCACCTGGACTGACTCATCTCCTGCTCCAACTGAAGCTGACAAAGAGACTCAGTTCATTGAGGGGATCCAACACCTCCTCCAATAGGTTCAGGATATCCTACATAAGTCCAATGACAAGTACAAACAACGCCATGATCAACATCGGGTGTTGCATAAGTTTCTAGTGGGCGACAAAGTTTGGTTGCACTTGTAGAAAGAACGCCTTACAGGACCCCATTGGAAGCTTCGCCCACTCCATTATGGACCATACACTATCACCAAGGCCATGGGGGATAATTCTTTTGAGCTCAACATTCCTTCTTTGCTTGGCCTGCACCCAGTGTTCAACGTGTAGCTCATTCGCCGTTATTTCCCACCATTATTGGACACCTCATAAGTAGAAAAATAGCTGACACCAAGAGAGCTCAACCCTGAATGCATAAAATAGGAATCCAATGATCAGATTGTGGACAGATATATCAAGGTCACTCGACAACAAAGGATCTAGCTTTATCGAGTCGTCAAAGCAGGGCAGCTCCTGCACCAAGGCAAGTGGCTCACCCGGGGCCAAATTCAACATAAATTTTCTC
Source organism: Picea sitchensis (assembly GCA_010110895.2). Classification (NCBI taxonomy): domain Eukaryota; kingdom Viridiplantae; phylum Streptophyta; class Pinopsida; order Pinales; family Pinaceae; genus Picea; species Picea sitchensis. Next base: position 9,830 of record SNQJ01S0016771.1, read on the forward strand.
ATCTAATGGGGGACTTCAATGAAATGGAGACAATTTCTTCCTAAGGAGGGAGTATTGATCCATATGGATATCAATGGCCACCCACCTTTTCCAACTGGCTCAAAACAATTTTCTGACATTTTTGGCAATTTACTATTTTTAGCAGTTTTAACTTCTGGGGCCATTTTGAGGGCCTAAATGAAGGTTTTTCGGGATTGATCTCCTAAATGATAGATAAAGGCATGATTGAGCCCCCAAGATGAATCTCCTCGACAATACCTTTCCAACGGGCTATCACACGCCTAAAATGGATATCGTATGCAAAAGTTACGACCCCAGAAAGTTGATGTACTAACTTACCCAAACGGGGCCCACATGACTTTTGGCGCTTCATCTCCTAGGGTTAGGTTTTTGGATGTCTAGGGTTTTTGGCATTCTTTATTATTGTAAAAATTCCTTCAGAGCCTCATTGTAACCTTCTTCTTGCGAGTGCACACTGCCATCACATCTCTTCTCAGAGATAAGCCGCCACCATTCCAACAAGCTTGTTTCCGTTGCATTTTACAGTTTCAACTTATTTCATTATTGAATAGAAAACTAGTTTTACTGTATCTCTACTATTTTGTGTTAAGCACATGTTACTAATATGTATTCATTTCGTTCTGCTCATAAAATCCGGATCAAAAACATATAGCTAGACAAATTGGAGAACGCATGCAGATCAGAGTTTTTTTGCAACCATACCAATGAAGTCTCGTGCATACACACTGTATTTGTTGTAGCACATTGCAATCCATCCTTGTGCCCATTGACTGTGTTTTTGTTTCAATCTAGCAACACAGAGAATACAATGGACATCAAAGCAAGTTGCTACGTAGGAACACATGAAAAAAAAGATGAGTACAAATTAATTTATTTGAATACAACAACACAAAAAATAGAATTGACATAAAGAAAAATCAATATACAGGAAGATATGGAGTATCCAAGGAAAAAAATAATAGAGCTGGAAATTAGTGTAACAAATATAGACAGAGTAAATGAAAAACAATTGGATATGGAACATGGGTAGAAATATGCACCTTTGCATTGATTCTTCTAAACTTTTGGTTAAGACTTCTTTGCATGTCCAATTCTCCTCTTTGATTCTATGAAAAAAAGAACAAAACAAAATGGACATGAACATAAGTTCACATGTAAAGAAAAAAGTGAGGAATATGTACATAGAGTAAATAAAATAGAATAAAAGGAATAGAGTAATAGATAGTGCTAGAAGAATATACCGTTTTTTTTTGTTCATCCATGATTGTGTATATATAAAATTTTTGTGTAAAAAATTTTTGTGCCCAAAATTAATTACAGAGCAGGTAAAACTAAGCAGTTGGATAGCATGGTTTTCTGCAACAAGATAGACAAATATGCTTTGAAACATAGAAATATGATTTTGCAATATGTTTGATGTATATTTCATAATTCAAGTGCAATACAAATTGTATCGTGATCAGACCAGTATGTGTACAAACCAGGAAAAACTAAGAAGTTGGACAACTTGGTTTTCTGCAACAAGGTAAACATATCTGCTTTGAAACATAGAAATATGATTTTGCAATATGTTTGATGTGTCTCTCATAATTCAAGTGCAATACCAATTGTATTGTGATCAGACCAGTATGTGTTTAAGATAAAGATGTTGTACTGATAAATGGGCACATTCGACCATACATGGTCAATAAGTGTGTTTTGTACATTCCTTGTGTTGTTCAAAAGAAAGAGGAAACTGTATTTGCAGATGTACTTTTCCAATTTTTTTTTTTTTTTTTTTAAGGGATTATTTTGTAACATGTCAATATTTAATTCTCCTACAATGACAATGGTTTCGTTCAGATGCAAATGCTCCAATGCATTGGAAAGAACATTTAGTATGTTAGACAATGTTGCATGAGGAGAGGCATAGAGATTAAGTATTGCAATTTCCGGTCCATTGAGCAATAGTTTTGCAAGCACCATCTCAACACTGTTTTCTTCGAAATGTATATGCTCCAAAATTGTTACATGTTTTTTTACCAATATCATCACCCCATGTTTAATGTAACTCGATATGCAACTGTGATTTGGAAATTGTTTGTTTTCCATGCACAAGGCCATGCATGTTTCCTGTAAGCACAAAATATCGGATTGCATTATGTCATAGTCATTGAGTATATCATCCATATGTGCATGTAAGCTCCATGTGTTAAGTGAGAGAATTGATACAGATGAGTTTGTTTGTATGGATTGGTAATCATACTCCAGATGCCACTTTGCGGTAGTCTTGAGGCATTGCATTTCAATATCAACTTTGTGTTTTACTTTGAAGTTTTCTTTTGTGAGAGGACTTAGCAAATAAAAGTATTCTATACTTCTAACATAGGACAATGCTGTGTATACAAGTCCATGCATTCGAATTCCAGTAGGCTCAAATGCAACACTATCAAGTGTTAGTCCTTGCGATCTGTGGGCTGCACGTTCACATGCAAGTTTAATTGGAAACTATTTTCGAATCTTCAGTCGACCTATCTTTGCTAATGTCGATACTGGTTTTTATATTCGCAAGATATGTGTCCAATCGCTTGCAGTGTTTGAATTATATAGATAAGCCAACTTGTTTGCTTGTCGGTGGCCTATATGCGGTTCATAGAACTTGATCCAAAGGACATCAAGTTTTTCTATTTTGGTATAGCCTTTGAGTATTCCATCTACACCATTGACCAAACCATCCTGTGAATCATAGTTGTAGGCATATATTTCAACCAACATGTCTACTTTCAGGACAATTTGCAAAGGTAAAGTGGCCGTATGTTCATGACATGGCACATTTCCATGATTGTCTTCTTTGAGGTCAATTAAATTGATGATGATATCATCACCAAGCATGAGCAATATCATGAACCTTTTATGCATTGCAACATCCCTATTCATGTAGAATGGGTAAGGTAAGGTTGGGTCTGTTGGTGCAGGTCGCATGCACCTTGAATTGATATATGTTAAGTCATCATGTGTTTGGGTGTTTGTCCGCATTCTATCCATAATTGAAATAAATGTTTCATCATTCTGGCGCATTGTAGTATGCAATTCAAAGCATTTAATATTGTCTTTCCTGAAGTCATGGGTCACTGTTTTCATGTTGACTGTAGGTTGTTCAAATATCAAAGAATCTTGGAGGGGCTTTTCCTAGTAAAGATCCCCACATAATATCATGTCAATGTTTCCAAAGTATTTCGTGTGCACATGTTTTATGTTTCTTAGCCAGTTGTCAATGGAATACAAGAAGCGACTTCCAATCAAAGATGCCTCATCTATGAAGACAAGTTGCAGTTTGTCATAAATCTTAGACCAAGTATCTAACATTTCCTTGTTGAGTGGAAGAAACTGTGACTTGTTAAAAGGCATAAAAAATGCAGAGTGGACTGTTGTTCCGCCTGCATTATATGCAACTTTTCATGTATATGCAACTATTAAGCCCTCTGGTTTCATAGGATCAGAAGAATTGTTTGAATCATAGTTTCGTATAAGAATTTGGAATAATTCTTTAGCTGTGAATGTCTTCCCTATTCCTGCTCCGCCTGTAAGGAACAAGTGCACACGAGTGTGCATGTTCAAGGGTTTTTTAAGCGTAATGTCCTTTAGAATAGTTTGTTGTTCTCGATTCAAAAGATGTCCGATTCTATGGTATTCATTATTTTCAATAAGGAAAGGATGTTTTGTGACTTGAAAACCAAGATTGATACATTTCTCAATGTTGCATGCTTGAGGATGAGGCAAATATGCTTGCAAGTCATAGGACTCGCGGAGAGTTCTAGTTGTTTTTTGGTTTGTGAATGTCTGATCAAGATTGTTAGGGTTTTCTAGTTCATTAACTGCACTTTCTAGATCACCCCATGTTGGATTAACATTGTAAGTAAATATAGATTCATTGATTTGCACTATAGTCTCAGAGGCAACATACACAACTTCCCATGTAGGGAAGTTATGTTTTAATGTGCTTTCGTTTTCATCGAACGAAACATAGAACAATAGTTTTTCTCTACAATAGTTTTCATAGTCAGTATGTTTGTTGTATTTGACAAACCGTATCACATACGGTTTTTTTCTTTTTGATATGGGTGCACCATTTTTTTTGTAATGCGATACGAATTCTGCTAAGAAGATATGCTTAATAGGAGATGGACACTAGAGGTAATAATCAATAATAGAGAAACAATGCACGTCCTCTGAATTTTTAGGCTCTTGTTGTAGCAAAGATGGTGGTTTAAGCACAAATGTGCGTTTCTCAAGTGGATATGTGTTTATGAAGACACATTTTCTTGAACTACTATTGAGGGGAGGGGAAAGTGAAATATGGATTGCTTGTTGTGCAGACATTTGTTGAAGATTAAGTAATGTATTACCAAGCATGCGTATCATTTATATAGCATCAATGTGACTTATTTCATGTTCTTTTTGTATTCTTCTGAATGAACTTGTCATGGATTTGTCAACCTTTGTCATATACGAGGTATAGTATGATGATGCAACATATGCATTGAGGACATACTGCGCATCTGTATTTGCATTCCACATAGCTAACATTTCCTTGGAGAAATTGTTGTTCCAGATATGGGAAAGTTTTCGTTTAAGGAAAACTGTTGGTTGTTTAAGCGTACATTGTATGGCTTGGATGTACTCATCTTCTGTTAGTTTTAGATGTGTCCAGAAGTCATCGAAGCTCATTAACCCATCAAAGTCTCGTTGTTCTAGAAATGCGAACAAGGATCTAGATTTATCAACGACATCATTGTCCTCTAAACTAAGTGGCTCTATGATTCTTGTTGTGCTCATTGGCGACATGGGGAAGTTGTATCTGCAATGCAAGTTTTTTATTTTTTTACAACCTTTTGTATGATAATGTCTATGAACTTTGGCAAGTTCTAGATCCAAATGATCTGTGTTGCATGTTATGTATTTTTCCACAAATTATTTGACCTGTGAGTTGTTGTCAACAACATAGACCAATGCACCCTCTATCCACAAGAGTGGGTGGTCATGTTCACTCCCCCTATTCTGGAATACAATCACAAAAAAATAGTCTGATATTTTTCCGAAAAACATTTCATCATGGCATATCAATTGTCTCAAAGCATTTATTCTATGTCTATAGTAGCGAGTACATGTCACTGGGTATTTTCTAATGAGGTAGTCAATGCTATCATTTTCCAGTGTATCCGTTTGTTTTTTACGTTTCCTGTTTTTATGCAAGTCAGATACCGCAGCCACCAATGGATCCCAACGATGCTCTGTACTTGTAAATGTGATGAAAAATGTTGGCAGTCCCAATTGTTGAATCATTGAAAAAATAGTTTTCTTGTTTTGTTGCAAATAGTCAGGAGAGATGTGAATGTTTTTGAAATCTATGTATCCAATATTAGATTTCATGATTTTTTCTGGGTTTACTTTGTACTTGACATCTTTGGCCAAAAACTTTCTTCCTTGCAACTGGCCTTTTCTTATTTGCACCCACATGCAAGAGAGCACTTGCTCTATTATTATGCGTATTGTTTTGAAGAACAAATTTGTTATGTGACAGGAGAAGTCACCGCTTGAATGTAGCATCTCCCATCTAACTATTTTATGATAACTGAATTGTTTTGTGATGTCACTGGGACATGTATCTCCATAGAACAATGTTGGGAAGTTCATTTCCTCTGCAAATTTGTCCTTGAATATTCCAAGTGGATGTTGTCCCTCAACATGTGCAATTTCGACAATCTTGTCTTGCAAGTCACGAATGCGCTGTGAATCAGTGAATCCATGTACCAATGTCTCAGCAGGTGTTTCAGTCTCCGATTCATCACTTGTATCAAATTCACTTGCAGTTTCGAGAGTCTGTGCGAAGCTGTCATCCCCATCTCTGAGAACACTGTTCCAGTTCTCATTTATACAAATGTTTTGTGCTTTGTACAGGGCCCTGGAACATAATTATTTTAATTCTTTCATGAAAACATGCACACACACTTTACCTATATGATATGCATTCTTGTATTGCAAGTGTCTTTTGAGAGCCACAACAATTGTTAGTGTATCACTAATGAATTGTGGAAAGACTTTTTTCACAACATCTAGTTGCACATGCACATTAATAATTGATGTTGCTAAGCCCATATGGGGTTGTTTATAGCCCCAGGGTATGATTTGTGCAAATGAAATTCCCAGAGACACAAGTCTCTCTTCAAGATCTGTAAGCACACTTACATCTAGTACTAGTGTATTACATCTTATTTGGTTAGGCGTTGCAAACTGTTGAAGTTTTTTCAAGCGACTGTTTGCATGGAAAACAAATTTGGCCGTTGGAAAATGTTTTATCATTTTTTGTCAAGCGGGGGTATTCTTCCTCCAAATCGGGTGTGAAAGACTTAGTGTTTTTTGTGAATTTCAATTGATCACAAATTGCACATGCAATTGAAGGAATGTCTTTGATTTGTTTCACATAGGTATGTCTTGCATCTTTCTTCCGTAGAGAAGTATGCGTAGAAAGTGTTTGTTGGTTTTCATTTGTAGTAGTGCATTTTGTTGGCTCCATCCCACAAAATGTGATTTTTTTCTCTTAGACAGTGCCATCACCATTGTGGGATATGTGACCGTACCTGTTTCTTTTGTGTTGTGCATGAACAATTTTATTTAGCTTGTGATATGTCAGTTTTTGTCTAGAAGGAAGCATAGTAATTTATTTTTTTCTCTCACGTATGACATTTTTAAAGTTGTGATAACTTAGTCTACGTTTTTTGTTCAAGGACAATATGACCTCATGGAAACTAGGATGAGTTTCATTTTGATTAAATAGCATAAGATGCTTATGAAAATTTGATGTGGTTTGGCTGGCATTGACATTGGACCCTGAAACGGTAGTATTTCCCATACCATCAATGTATTTTTTCCTCTCGCGTATGACCTTTTTCAAGTTGTGATAAGTTAGTATACGTTTTTTGTTCAATCCCTCTATGGACTGATCACAACTGGGATGAGTTTCACGGATGACCTTTTTTAAGTTGTGGTAAGTTAGTCTACGTTTTTTGTTTAAGCCCTGTATGGCCCCATCAAAACTGGGACGGGTTTCATTCTCATTAAATAGCATGTTAAAGGTATGCACATTCGATGCAGTTTGGGTGGCATGGACAATGGACCCTAAACTAGTGGAACTTCCCATCAAAGGTTGATAATGGATATGTGGAGTATCTGTTTTTAGTGAGATGATGTCAATTGTTCGATCGTAGTTTGAATCAGTAGACCAGGAATGGACACTGTCATCTGGTAGAGTCGACCAAAACTGGATATTTACTCTGAATATGACAGATAACCATTGCAAATAGAATCTTCCACCCTCCACATTTCCTTTTTCATATGGCAGTGCCATGTTTACAAGGTATTCTTGCCAAATTCCAATTGTCGGCATATTTTCTAGGAGATATGGGGAAAGGTGTTGATGCAAATAGCTAAAAGCCTGTTGACTGCCACCTATAATTACATTGCAAAAGGATTGTACAGTGTAAATCCGCAATGACTGCACATCAAAATCTGTTGCTACCAAATAGCAAATTGTATTGAACAAACTATCTCCACAACTAAATGAAACAGTTGTTGCTATCTGCAAGCCATAACACTGTACACGATGCATAATTAATTTCCATTGCGATTCAAGGTCTTTGCAACTGAGGGACAAGTAAATATGAGGTCCTCCAAGATTTCATATGGATAATTTTCTATACACTAGTGGTTGATAATGACCACTGACAGGATTGACATCATGGAACAAGATGCAATATGGATCGTTGGATGCAGTTCTGTTAAATAGTAGATATCTTGTTTTTCTTGTCAATGACCACATTCCAATTGATATATTGAGCCACTTAGACAACCACTGTATAAAAAATGTATCTCCCCAAAGTCCCCTCTCGTCTGCAGGCAAAATTGCATACGCAGACAACCACATCTTTGAAAAATACGTAGTGACATCATGTATTCCATGCAACTCCAAATAAGGTTAGATGCCAATTCGTATTCATACGACTTCAATGCCTCAACATCGCCATTTTTTAAACAGCCCAAGAAATAATATATCAATCCATTGTGTAGGTCGGTCAAGGAATAACGGAAATGCAATAGAACCTGAAATGCATCGAAAAGGCAATCCCATCCAATATACGAGAATGCATCCAATCTAAAAAGACCATTGGTATGCAATACCTGGTTGATGTTGTCATGGACAATGGAATCTGTATCTATTTCGTAGGACTCAACATCTATTACTTGTTTCATGTCTTAAACTGTGATTTTCAAGATGTTTCTTACCTATATTTAGTCTATATGCAAACAAAGAAAAGAAAAGAAAATAAGAGAGAAAAAAAACAAAAGAAAAAGACAAATAGAAAATTACAAGTGCGAAACTGCATACCAATTCCGCTATCTATCCTTCAACCTTCTTCTTGTCAAATTCAATCCTCCCTAGCCGCTACAGCATATGAAAAGCAAACAGACGTATAGTGAACAATGAACCAAACAAAATAGACAACGCAAATAAATAACACTATAAATTTGCTGAGCATAAAGACCGAGTATTCAACGTGTATCATTTTTTAACCTATTCCTGGCGTGCATCCTACAAGATTTCTAAAGGAAAAAGATGCTTTGCAAGACGCAAAGCACATGACAAAGACAACAGGTGGATGAATTTTACCCTGACAGATGCTTTCCCCCTGTGACAACTCAGAACTCGTTTTCTAAAACCCTTTGCATTGCTATTTTGGAAACAGGTATGGCATGATATCCAAAAAGCGGAAGTTGGCATATGTGACTGGAAGGGAACATACTGGAAAAAATGCACCAAAGGAATGGTTTGCCAGGAATAGAAAATAAGAGGAGAACATCCGGTTTTCTTTTTTTATATCTCATTGTAACTGTGACAGATCTGGGTTCTCTGTCCAACATCGACATTCAAAGTGGAACAAGACGATTGAAAAAAAACATACTAAGGAAACGTATGGTTTCCAAGAATAGATAATATGAGGAGAACATTACGAAAAAAACACTCCAAACGTATGTTTTATAGAAAAAGGAAAAATGGGGAGTTTTCTTTTTTATATGTCACCATGGTTGTGACAAAGGCGGGTTCTGTATAGAACATTGACGTTCAAGAACAAGGAAAAAATTCTGGGTGTAGCAATGACAAAGAAAGATGTTCTGCAACAGGGTTGCGAGGCAGGGACACCTAGTATTGAAAATAATTCCTTTCAAGTTGCAAATAGCAAGAAACAAACAAGGAATAGCAATGAAACCATGGCACACAAACTTACCCGTCAACGAGGGATGACAGAAGCGTAGCTCGGAAACCTGCAAACCTCAACAACAAGTCCAACTGCTTGCAAAGTTGAAGAACAACAAACCAGTGAACAACCACAAAGAGGTCCAACTACAACTGCAGGACCTCAACTTTGCAAATTTGAATCAAACAACAACAACCATCATTGAACCAACCAACGAAAAAACATCAACCAGTGAAGCAGTAATGCCGGTGAAAAACAACATTACCCAAATTCACTGTAGACAACGCTGTATCAAAAAAATGGAAGTAAAATGTATTGTAACACGGCTGTAGAATAAACAATCAAGGCTGCGAGTCGTGTTAGGTAAACAATTAAGGATGTCAGAACTGTTGAAGGGCGTCGCGCTATGAAAAAATTTAAGAATATGTATGCAACAATGAAAAAGAATCTTGAACCAAGCAACAATAAAGAAAATTAGAAAAAATAATAAATAATAACAAAAATAATAAAAAATTAAAAAATAAAATAATAAGAATAAGAATAAGAATAATGAAACAATAGTTTGAACACTGGAGACTATGCTAAAAAAATTTAGTCAGATGACAAAGTAATATGAAAACTGACTATCCATGCTCAAAACTTTGGATATCCAAGCATTTCAATATGAACAGTACACATTCAAAAACACCTTAGATGATAAAAAATTTGGATATGCCAACATATAAATCATTGGGAATAGCGAAGCTAGCAATAAGACCTCAATTCTTTTATCCAACGAGATCATGACATATATGGATTTTTTTGATTGTATATTAAAAAAATAAAATAATGTTTTTTGTTTTGTAGTTCAAACAATAGAAATTATGCAAAGATTTGTAGTCAAACGAAAAACAAATATAAAGTCAATGAATTATCAATCGCTAAAACGTTTGGATACCTAAACATTTCAGTATGAATACTACAAATTCAAAAATACCATAGATGTTAAAAACTTTGGATATGACAACATATAATGCATTGGGAATAGCGAAGCTGGCAATAAGACCTCAAATCTATTATCCAGTGACATCATGACATATATGGGATTTTTTATTATACAAAAAATCATATTTTTAGTTCTGTAGTTCGAACAATATAAAGAATGCAAAAAATTGTATTCAAACCACAAACTAATATAAAGTCAACGAATTATCGATCGCTATAGTCCGTATGCACCTTCGACAGGGACTAATAAAAAACTTAAGAACAACAGATTCAACATTTTTTTTAAATTACTAATAAATTAACTTAAATAAAAATATCAATGGTGAAAAGATCAAATCGAATAAAGATAATCATTTTTTTTTTTTTGTAAGTGAGTGTGAGTATATGTATTACTAAAAAGGACTAATATACAAAAAGTGGAAATCCCTGGTCTTCCAAAAAGGAAACCAGCCCAGGGGTTCAAGAGTTGCATTCTTTGAGATAACAGAAGGGTATGGCTGGACCGCCACATTGGGAAACCGGTCTAGTCCCAACATATCCAGTTTTTGACAAGCTAATCATAACAGAAACATAAAAAACACAAGACAAAAATTAAGAATGACCCAGTAACATTCACTGATCATTGGCTAATCCAACGCTAGTCTAGGATTATGAGATTCTTCTTTCCATCTTTCGCCTTGTCCTTGCTCTCCTCCTTCTGGGCCACCGTGTGGGTCTTCCTGATCTGAGCTGGTGCTCCATTCCCATCAGCTGGTGTGATGTCCATATGATGGACGTATTGCAAGTATAAGTGGAATTGGGCAGCCATTCGCTCCAACTTCTCCTTTTGGTTCTTCTGGTCCTTTGCAATTCGTTTTGTACTAGCCTCCAGGTTGCTGAGGCGACTCATGATTTATTTTATAATTTTTTTTTGGTCCTTATTACCCTTCTAGCTGGTATCTTTATTTTATGTGCTCACTTTTTCTATTAACATCTTTTTCTGCCATGCCATATCTATCGTCTTATGGTAGAGGGTTTCCCTGGACTGCGTGGTCCCTGGGTCTGTTATCTAGTCCGCTTCCTGGCTCAGTTCCTCCCAAGCTTTTCCCTTGCGCTTGGCAGTGATTTCCCTCTCCCACCTTGTGATGGTCGCTTTTCCTTTTAGTTCGACGAGCGCCTGGAAGGTTCCCTTGGCGTCTCGGGCCGCTTGTTCCATCCTTGAAATCCTCCTATGGATTGTCATATTTTATTCCATCTGGGTGTTTCTTTTGATGTGCATTTTCTTCATACGCACCATCTTGGCTGGATTGTGGCGGTTCTGTCCTTGAATTATCCTCCTGTTCCTATCGACCCAAGGGTTCCTTCTTTCCGAGTTCTTGTTTTTATGGTGGCTTCTGTTGTTGCGCTTTACCTGGCTGCATCTATTCCTAGTGCTTCACCTCTTATGGAAATTGTCTTGCTGTAGACTCATCCTTGCAACCATGGTTTGCCCATAGAGGTGGTCCTTCCCGTCCTTTTTCTTTGTCTCAGTATGTGTGACCATGAAAATATGTCCATTATCCCTGCACCGACCATTGCCCCTTCTCATTGTGTAACCAACTTTGCTCTTCCCTATACTTGTTCTTGGGAGAGGTGTGACCGTACTGGTGCGTGGTAACATTTTTTGTCCTATGTCACTCACGTCCTGTTGAGTCCCATTTGTACTTTCCCCTGCACTAACCCTGTGATTTTTCCTACTGATGTGACCTTGATGTCGTACCCCCATCTATTGTGTGGTTTGATCCCGCATTGTCACTCGTAATCGGGTGTTGGCCATGAATATTCTTCCTGGATTCGTTGTGTTGGCCTATTGGCCTTAGACCGCTCCTCTCGATGTGACCTTCCGTACTTAAGTTGCCATCACGGTCTTTTTCCGCTAGTTGCATGCAGTCTATTCTGAATTGACCATTTGGGATGTTGCTCCAGGTGGTGTCTAACTCTGATCCTTCCTTACTAACCCCTTCATTAGTGATTATGTCCGCTAGGCCATTCGCTGACTTGTGTACCCAACACAACTCCAATATGTTTATCTTTTGCAGATGCTCCTGGATTTTTTGCAGGGAGTGTACCAAGTGCCAGTGTCTCTAAAATTTTCCCACTCTGGTGCCATTTTGGAGTCTCTTCACCATGTTGATTACCAGAGTGGAGTCACCTTCCACGATAGTGTTTTTCATCCTTTCATGTCTTAGAATCTTGAGGCCGATCTCCAGGGCTTCGAATTCCCCTCCATTGTTTGTTCAATTTCCCATACTCCCAGCGTATAGCCAGATTATGTTGCCTCCACTATCCCTAATAACCCCGCCCATTCCTATCATGCCTGGGTTTCCTTTTTCCGCCCCATCGAAATTCAACTTGAGGGACCCTGCTGGAGGAGGATTCCAGTTGCGCTCACCTATTTGGAGTTGCGGTGGTTGTCCTATTTGTGTGCGGTTGCGCCAGTCTTTTAGGTGAAAAGCTTCTAGAACTCTAGAGTCCTGACCTGCAAGTTACACTTTCCCATTCAGGCAGTTGCGGCTCTACCCCGTTTCTCTTGTCATGGAGATTATTTTTTATTTGATTTTCCCTTCTGGAAAGATTTCGTTCTTGAAGATGTGACAGTTCCTTTCTTTCCATATTGTCCATATGATCATCCCCGGAATGAGAGTCCAACATAGATTCACCTCTTCATTTTCACTGTAACTCTCATTCAAGTTGTTGTTGGTTGTGCAGATGTTACCTCGGGTCATATTGGACTGTCGAAAAATACCTGCTGTCCAATCCCAGATATATGTTGTGTAAGTACATTCATCGAGGAGATGATTCATTGTTTCTTCCTTAGCTTGACAGAGGTGGCACCATCACGGGCCTATGAAGCCCATTTTCCTTAGGTTTTCCTAGGTTAGAATTTGGTTGTGAAGTACTAACAATTTTTTATTTTTTTATTTTTGGCCACTGGGAGATTCTCCAGAGCTTATCCCATAGTTGCGCTAGGTCTTCTTGGTCTTGGTCCACGATGTAATGTCGGGCTTCCTTCAAGTTGAATTCCCTGCCATTTTTCCAGCCCCATCTTAATTGGTCTTCTTCTTCCGAGACTACAATTTTCCTTTTCCCCAATTCCTCCTCCACCTCTTTCACGATTGTTGTGGTCCGATCTCTAGTTTGGGAATTGATATTGTCCCAGATTCTCCATCTGTTTCGATCTTTTTCTTGCTTCCAATAGTGGTGGAATTTGGTTTTGCCCTGCACGATCATGTCCTGTTGGAGTTCCTCTCTGTCCGGATTTCCCATTTTGGGTTCCTATTGCCAGACATCCTCCCAGAATCTGGTTGTTTTACAATTCCTTACTTCCTAGAAGCTGTGTGTCTGGACCTAGGTTTTGTTGCACCAAGCTAGGTTCCAGATGGTTGATCCGTCCCTGGTGCCCATAAAATGAATTCGGTCCTGGTCGTTTATGTCCCGTGCATACTTGGCCATCCAGAGGGTTTCCCACGGGGTAGAAGTTTCTTTAACCCATCGCCACCAGAGTTTCACCCCATAGGCTTCGTTGGTTACTTGTGGGTCTTTTAGCCCCAATCCTCCTTTGCATTTTGGCTTGCAAACCTTCTCCCAAGCCACCAGGGCCCATTTTTTCTTGGTTTCCGCTCCTTGCCATAAGAAGTCCCTTTGGATGGTCCTTATTTTTTGTAGTATTCCTTTGGGGGCAGGAAATATAGACATCATATAGGTTGGATTTTCTTGTAGAACCGTCTTGGTCAGTACAAGTCTCCCTGCAGGGTTGAGGGATCTGTACATTCAATTTTTCACCCTCTCCTGTATCTTATTGAGCACTCCTTCCCAAGTTGCCATTTTGTAAGCAAAAGGTATGTGGGCTTAGCCCAGTTAGGATTTGTTCCACGACTAGACCACGTCCTTGCTCGAGTTTGAGCACAAGACCCGACCTTCGTTGCAAGAACGACTTTACCATCCAGCCGCCTCCACCGACCTTGAATAAAGATAATAACTTACTAAAACCTTTGCAAAGACTTAAACAAATTGGAATTATCTTTAATTCATCTTACATTGTAAACATCTAAATGAAATACAATAACACGATACAAGACTTAGATTTAGAGTAAGAAACATGAATAAAAAAACTCAATGCTCAGAGAAATAACAAATGTATTATTATTATTATTATTTTTTATATATGCTTCATTCAAAGTGATCAATGATTCATTCAAGGTATTCCCAGAGATGAAAGATAAGAAGACTTATTTTATTGTTTAAGAAGTTAATGTATTCAATCAAGGGACTCTCTTTTATTACAACAATAATTTCGTAATTATTATTATTATTCACAAAAATGTTTAAAGGTTATATTATAAAAAAGGTTGTGGTCATGCTAAGTAGATAATACAAAACATGAGACAGCAGAGATAGTTAAGTGTCTTACACTAAAAAAGGTTATATTATAAAAAAGGTTGTGGTCATGCTAAGTAGATAATACAAAACATGAGATAATTATGTGTCTTACACTAAAAGATAATACAAAACATGAGATAATTATGTGTCTTACACTAAAAATAATACTAATAGTGTAAACATCCCAAAATTATCATAAGTCCAAAAAGTACTTACTAGTATTTGCTAGGAATATTGTTTAATGAATTTTCGAAGAAAAATAATTACTTGAAAATCTATACTAAAATGCATAAAGCTAAAACATAAACTAAAATCAAGTTTTTTTTTTAAGCTTATGGTACTAGATTTTTATTAGTATGACAAAAAAATTATACAAACCATCTTCCTTTACTTCTGGTTTGTCACTTAGGAAACGATACCAATAACGGAGGTAAAGTTTATCAGACCATGTTGTGTAGTCATTGTTTTTATACAATGATTTTTGTTTCAAAAAGATAAAAAAACTCCTTGCTGGCCCATGGCCCGAATCTCCTAAGGTAATTCATAACCAAAAAATAAAAGAACATGTAACTAGGAACAAGAGTCAAGGAATAAGTGGCTTAACCGACCGGTCCTGAGTCTAGTCTGGGGATGAATTCTTTGTGCTATGCAGAGCTGAGGGGTTCACCGTTGATCTTGCCGGAGGAAGACATACCAACACTTTGCACATCATGAGGTGAAGGCCATCCATATGGAGTTGCATTGTGATTTGGGCCTCTTCACTTGTCTATAACATTTGACCTAAGAGGTTCTTAATATGTCAAAAGATTTCCACTATATTCCAGTACTTCGTGTATCTTGCCCTTATCAAGGACCCAACAAATTGTTTCTTGTGCCACTTTCTGTTCCATTTTCATAGTTCTTTCCTGCTGGATGACTGTCTTTGCTTCCTCCACATGGTCTTGAAATCAAGCCAGAATTGAGGTAAAGTAGGAATGGGTTGCCAAGAAAGCTTCACGCTAGATTCAAGAGGAAGAAACTTCAGGTTTTGGCTGACGAGAGGACGAAATTGGGGGCAATTTCCCTCCTCGCTTATAACCATAGGGACACCCCTATCATGGAGCCATTGCAACTCAACACCCCCTTCGCAATATAGGCCAAGAATAGAGGCGATTCAGATGTGGGAGGGTCTTGCCCCCCCCCTTTTGTTTGGATATCCCTATGATTTTCCACTTCCCCTAACTTCCTTTGCAGGGAGTTGATACTACACAACCCAGCATACTTCACCGAAATTTTCTTTCCAATGCCTCTTGTCATCGAATGATAAGAAAAAAGGTCCTTCCTTGTTCCCATAATAATTCTCATTTAAGTCTGAGTTATGGATATGGGTTCGTCCCACCACCATCGTATGCCTCCTCCCTTTGTTTCCATGTGATGGGTTCTGGATCTCATCGTGTGGGAATTCAGGATCAAGGATTGAGGTTCCCTCCTCATTTAAATCAAAAGTTGGAATGTCAAGTCCAGGCTGAGGTGTCGTAAGGTTGTTGTTTGTGTTAATTAAATCCTCGTACTCTACGAGATATCTGGTCCTTGCAAATATGATCTCTTTTTGACAACTAGGGTAAAAAATCCTTCACCCCCCGCTCACACATGTAGTCGCTGTATCATCCCCCCTGCAAGGTAATTTCCAACTAGGGGGATTATTGATCCGAAAATGATCTTTTAAAGACTTGGTTAAGTATTTTGCATGAGTTGATTTACCATTTAAAAATTGAAGAGAAGAAGAAGATTTAATGAAAGAATGTTGCAACCATCATAAATAACGCAGAACATAAAATGAACATTAAGAATAACAAACCATAAAGCCAAATATTGATAATAGAGTTCGACAAAGTTGCCTTTGTCTCAGTGGGGGAGGCTTTCTTATTAATCTTCAATGCATCAACAGTACATCAAAAGTACATCAATTGGATTACAAACTAGTTTGGATGTGTTCTTCTCGACCTCAATAATCCAACACAACTGATGGTACTGAAAAAGGTTGAGCGTAGCTCCAAGAAATGGCGTCCAAAGTTTTCTTTCCTCAATGGCTTCCCTACATAAAAAATGGCTTAAGATTCACAAAGTATTTAACATTTTGCTGTTCTGAACCTCCCTTGGCTATCAGAAACACTTGTTTTATATATAATTTTGGTTGGGGATCCTTCCCAACTTCCTCCCAAGATCTGGCCTCAAATCGGGCTCCAGATCCTCCAATAAAGGGCAAAATCCACTAAAAATCAAGCTAAATAACCAAAAAAATCCAATAATAAAGTTTGAAACCCACATTTGGCCAAATTTTGGCATGCCCCCCCTCCTTTTTGGCTATTGTTCATGTGGCAGCGCCATATGTATGCGTGCTGGAGTAGTAGGTGCTATACCCCCGATCTTCCACCCTTGGTCATCTGGCTCTTGGTCACGTGGAAGGAAGGTGTTTGAGTGCTAGTCCCAAACACCCACGCCATTTGGTTTAACCCCTGGTATAGCTCCTGGTCCAACACCTTGGTCAGTGGCCTAGGCCCGTCGACCAGGCGCTAACCCAAAACTCCGCATCAACGTAACTTAAAACTATAATGTGCCATATGAATTAACAAGTAATACATGTACCCACCTGATTAACCCATAGTTGTTAGTTTGTTTCCTAGCTCGAAGGTTAGGGGTTTGAGCACGATGGAGGTGCATACCAAATTTTGGACTTGGCCCTCATTGGCCTTATTCGGGGTGCCACATGGCACCCTGTGATTGGGACACATGTCGCATGTGGATTGGCCCCATACACATAGTCACTTGCCCAATCACCTATACAGTCAACCTGCACAGTCAACTGCCTGCCACATGTCCATATATTAATGGGCCATGTCACTACCAGTGTGTCCTTCTATACTAACACGTGTCTACACCAGTGTCTTCCATGTCATTGTATAGACTTCCATGTCAGTGTCTGTACAGTCCAGTCATCCACCACCTCAGCACCTGAAAATGCTAAAAATGCCTAACATGTGTCACGCTCAGGTGCTGCCATGCCAACATGTTGTTGTCATGATGATGTCATGTTGAAATCATCTGCCACGTGATGCTGACTTCAATAGTATGGATTGTTGACTATTGACTTTTTTTTTCCTATTTGGGAAAAATTTCAGATCGTGATAACTTCACCATACGATGTCCATTTTCGAAAAATAATATACTGTCATAATCAACACGATGAGTCCTATGCGATGGTGTTGGTTTTGTCTGAATACAGGAACTTTGAATTTTAGGCCTTTTTGGATTCATTTGGATCACACCTCCCCACTGGGACCTTTTGGTCCTCCAAAGGGATATTAACCAGACATCAAGTGCGGGATAGGCCTCCCCACTTGTCCTTTGTCTTTAAAATCTGTCTTGTGCACATATTGCATTACAATCAATTTCATAATAACCATGACAATTGAAATCATATTGTTAGCCATATGAATTCGTTCACATCTTACTGAATCCACTACCATCCATGTAGAAAACATTAGCAACGATAATATCAGAAATATGATTGAAAATGAACCAATATGTTTGACGGGATTGCACGACATTAACTTATCTTGAAGTAAAGTATGATTGAACTCACATATTACAACCATCTCATGTTCATGCTTAAGATAAAATTCTTTACTTGGCACAATTATAGGTGTATTTCTTGCATAAGAGGCCTTCTTTAATTGTTCCATTGTTAGAAGAGATTGATTTGCTTTAATATGATGAACATGTACAACATATTCAATCCCCTTCTTAAACAAGTGACATTGATTCCGTTCCCTACAAAATATTTCTTTGTGATCATATAAATAAGAGTTGCCTAAGACCATTCCACATGTTTCTAGAAGCACCACATCACATTTTACTTCATCCACATACTTATATGTAATTGCAAAATTATGATACATTGCTTTGTTATGGGCAATTTGTGATTTTTGCTTATCTAATTTAGTGAATAGGGTTTGTGATGCATCTTAGTTTTTAATCCCAATTGCTTAATCACTTCTTTTGAAATTAAGTTGGATTGAGATCTGCTATCTATCAATGTGTCAATCTTGGCATGTTTCATAATGACCCTTATATGAAACAGTTTACTTCTAGAATCATAGCCATCACCAATTTTACCTGACAAACCAACTGCTGTAATTTTAGAATCATCACCTGAATCTGACCCCAAGTCTATTGGTCGTGTTGTTGTTGCAAATTGTTGCCTCCCTTTCCTCTCTTTGAACCACTTTGGTCTCTTCTCTAGGTGAAATTGACAACAATGTTCATCATCACGCCCTTCTTTCTTGCAATGTTTGCAAGATAGCTTCTTTTCCTTAACCGTTGCTGAGTTTTATTTCTTCCCATTCCTTTTACCTTTCCCTTCCTTCTTTGAAGATGATTCCCATGATACACTAACTCTAGTTTTTCCCATTTCAATATATTTTGCTTGAACAAAAACCTCATCAAGATTATTAGGTCCAAACATAAATAAAATATTACGAATATAAGCATGAAAACCTCTTATTTACTTCATAAGAATTTCTTGTGTAGTCAATGGAAAATCTAACATCAAAGCCATCTTACGAAATTCATTTGTATATTCCTTCACCAATTGTCCTTTTCTTAATTTAAGACTTTGGCATTCAATTAAAGCCTTTTCCTTATATCCCAATGGATAGAACTGTTTTCTAAGTGTGCAAATAAAATCATGCCATGATGGAAAAATATTACCAACTTGTTGAGTTCCATGTTGCATCTTACTTTTCCACCAGATGAGAGTTGTGTCTTCAAGACGAAGCGATGCCAATCTGATTTTGGTTGCCAAGGATAATTTTAAGGATGGAAATTTACATTAAAATGTAAAAACTTGCGCTAATCTTACTAGTCCTTAATATGAAAAATGTAAAATGTTTGGCAATAGTTTTGAAAAAATATTCAAAATTCTAAGGATTTTATATAGTTTCTATAATTTTTTGGCGATTTTTAAGGTAAAATAATTTTATTCTATGGAATTTGGAAGAATTATTTTTAGAAAAAATGGAAATTAGCGATTTTGTTTTTGGGAAAATCATGGAAAATTATCCCATTTGCGAAATTTAGCCCCTAAAATCATCTATGTTGGTTTCCTCATATTTGATTTGTTTCACATTACAATATACCTCCATCTATCTATCCCAATTATCAAGTTTCTCAACATTAACTTCACCGTCATACATAGGCAAAACAAATTTTACATCAAGTTTAAGTAATGGCATATTAGGCTTATGTTTGTGAGAATGTTTTCTTGCTGAAGTAGAATTTGAACTTGTCCTTGAAGAAGAAGAAGAAGATGGATATGAAGGAGGTGACGGAGTAGGTTTTGGAGGGTCCTCTCCTTCTTCACTTTTGTCTTGCTTTGAATATTCCCCTTGAACCAGTCTCTTCCATTCCAAGTAATCATCATACAAGACTTTTACCATCTCCGACATGGAAAATAAAGTTCTTTGAAACTCTCTTTCGTTTTGCGAAAGTTCTTCTTCTGATGCCATCTTCTCACTTTCAGATTTCCTCTTTCTTGATCCAATCTCAGGATATCCTTGTACAAGCTCTCCTTCACCACGACTTATGTTTTCTTTGGTAATCATGCATACTAAAAAAACAACCAGCTGTCAACCTGCTCTGATACCACTTGATCCAAAAATGATCTTTTAAATACTTGGTTAAGTATTTTTCATGAGTTTATTTACCATTTAGAAATTGAAGTGAAGTAGAAGATTTAATGAAATAATGTTACAACCATCATAAAGAATTCAGAACAAAAAATGAACATTAAGAGCAACAAACCATAATGCCAAAGATTGATAACGGAGTTCGACAATGTTGCCTATGTCTCCGAGCCTTTGTCTTAGTGGGGGAGGATTTCTTATTAACCTTCAATTCTTCAAAAGTACATCAATTGGATTACAAAATAGTATGTCTATGTTCTTATCAACTCAAGAATCTAACACAACTGACGATACTGAAAAAGGATGAGCGTAGCTCCCGGAAATGGCCTCCAATGTTCACTTCCTCAATGGCTTCCCTGCATAAAAATGGCTTAAGATTCACAAATTATTCAACAGTCTGTTGTTGTGAACCTCCCTTGGATATCAAAAACACTTGGTTTATATAGAATTTTGGTTGGGGATCCTATCCTAACTTCCTCCCAAGATCCGGCCTCAAATCGGGCTCCAGATCCTCTAATAAAGGGAAAAATCCACCAAAAATTCGGCTAAATAACCAAAACAATCCAATAATAAAGTTTCAAACCCACATTTTGGCCAAATTTGGGCATGTGCCCCCTTCCTTCGAGCTCCTTGTCATGTGGCAGTTCCATATGGCCAGGTGTTGGAGTGGTAGGTGTTATACCCCTGGTCTTCTGCCCCTGGTCATTCGACTCTTGGTCATGTGGAAGGTAGGTGTCTGAGTGCCATTCCCAAACGCCCATGCCCTTTGGTTTAACCCCTAGTATAGCTCCCGGTCCAATGCCTTGGTCAGTGGCCTAGGACCGCCGACTGGGTGCTAAACCAAAACTCTGCATCAACGCAACTTAAAATTATAATGTGCCATATGTATTGACAAGTAACACATGTGCCCATCCAGTTAGCCCATAGTTCTTAGTCTGTTTCCTAGCCCAGAGGTCGGGGGTTCAAGACCGACGGATTTTCATACCAAATTTTTGACTTGGCCCTCATTAGCCTCATCAGGGGTGCCACATGTCGCATGTGGATTGGCCCCGTACACACAGTCACGTGCCAAGTCACCTGTATAATCAACCTGCACAGTCAACCACCTGCCATGTGTCCATCTATTACTAGTCCATGTCACTGCCAGCATGTCCTTCCGTATTGGCACGTGTCTACACCAGGGTCTGCCACATCACTGTATAGATTGCCACATCAACGTCTGTATAGTCCAGTCATCTTCCACCTCAACACCTGAAAACGCAAAAAATTCTTGACACGTGTCATGCTCTAGTGCTGCCACCTAAGCATGATGACATCATCATGACGTCCTTCTAATTACATCTTCCATGTCATGCTGACGAATTGTTGACTGTTGACTCTTTTTTTGCCTGTTTGGGAAAAAAATTAGATCGCGATAACTTCGCCATATGATATCCATTTTAAAAAATAATATATTGTCGGAATCAACATGACGAGCCCTACACAATGGAACTGGTTTCATCCGAATCTGAGAAATTTAAATTTTATGCCCTTTTGGATCCATTTGGATTAATTATTAATATATTCTGGTTCATGTGTCCTATCTATCCCGGGCTCTAGTATCACAACCCTTCTCTTGGAAGACACCCCATACAGATGTGTCCAGTATTTCCTTGCTAGATCCTGACATGTGGAGGCCAACGTGTTGGTGGAGGAAAAGTCCCATGCTGCCTCCCATATGTCGCTCCTGAGTTGGATTCCTTCATTGGCTCACCAATCCACGAGGTTCTTTGTTGACCTCTTCAGGTGGTAGGGATGATGACTGATATGGTTCGATAGGGGTGTTCCTCACTACAACCATTTTAACATATCTATGATGAGGAGGGAATCCCCCTTCGTGATAATTTTATTATAGCCATTTTCCTTAGTGATTCTAAGACCTTCTTCCAAATCTAGGAGCTTCATTGTATTGTTGCTGGTAATTCCTAGTTTCCCTGCATAGATTTTGAGGATCTTACCTTCGTTGTTGCGAAAAAATCCCCCCAAACCTGTCCATCCTAGATTTCCTTTGGACGCCCCATTGAAGTTGAGTTTAATGAATCCTTGGGGAGGGGCCAACCAAGTTACGGGAGCCGATACCTTTGAGTTCGTCAGAGTCCGGGTGACCTGTGCACATACATTTGTTATTTCCAACGCTCTCAAAATGTTTCTTTCATAAAGGTTTGTTTTCCAATATTCTTCTATCCAAGGTTGTCTGATTCTTATTTCATATAGAACTTTGACTATGGAATCCCAAGTCATTTCTGGTGCCCTCGACTTGTTTCAAAATATACGTTTGTTACATTTTTTTGAAGTCTCCCATACTAGATACCCTGGGAGAAGTTTCCAAAGGTAGTTGGCAATGGTATTCTAGGTAATGGATTTAGGCCAATATTCGAAGGTTGAGAGGATAGAACCTTGATTATGACCCCTTCTCCTGAAGAAGGCCTCACTTTGTTCCCATAGGTAGTCAACAAAAAGGCAAGAGTTAAACATGTGTTCATTTGTTTCTTCTTAGACCTAACATAGTATACAATGTGAGGGGTCGATGAAGCTGCGTTTACGTAGATTTTCCAAGGTAAGTCTCTTGTTCTGGATCAGTAACCAAAGGAAAATAAAGACTTTTTTCCATAGTTATTGCTTCCATATTTGTTGCCAAACTTTCAACTTTGGAAGATTATGGTGACCATATGGCATAATTGTATCTTTCTAGCCATCAAGTCCCTCCAAAACCCCTATGCCAACTCTTGATTTTGAGCACCCTTCCATTCTTCCTTGGGAAGCCAAATACACCATTTGTCATGTTCATCTTCTTGGTTCCAGTAGTGGGCTACTTTGGTTTTCCCTTGTCTTAACATTTATTCCTTTATGCTTGTCATTTGATCTTGATCCTCCCATATTAGTCTCTTCTACCACACATTTTCCTAGAATAGGGGTTCCTTTCCATTTCAGATTTCCTAGAAACAATTTTGTTGGACCAGGCTGCGACTCTTCCAAGCCATATTATAGATTGGGGAGCCCTGTAGAGCTGTTTGAATTATTATCAATCTTTCTTCCTATTCTTCCTTTTCTTATTTCTATTTCTAGAGGATATCTCACTACACATTCTGGTTTGTTATCCATCACCACCATAACTTGGATCCTAGGGTTATACCCATCAATTCTAGTTCTCGAAGGCCCAAACCTCCTGCCCATTTCAGTTTGGATATCGTGGCCCAGAAAACAAGGAACCATTTTTTCCTGTCCTTTGAGCTTCCCCAGATAAGGAATCTTTGGATGTTTCTTATCCCTCTAAGGACGCATTTTTGGGCTGTGAGGGTGGAGTAGAGATACAAGGGTATAGTCTAGAGGACTTATTTTACTAGAATTAGTTTACCTACTAGATTCAAGGATCTAAAGGCCTAGTTATCCAATTTTTTGGTGATTTTATCTATTAGGTCCCCCTAAGCTACTTTTTTGAGAAAATTTTCAACTAGTGGGACTCCTAGATACTTAGTTGGAAGAGAGATTCAAGACAAGCCTAAGGTCTCATCCAAGAAAGTTTTCACTGCTAGGGGAGTGTTGAAGAACAACAATTGGTACTTTGTTTGGTTGATTTTCATTTGTGAAGCTTTCGAAAATTCCTCTAGCACTTGTTTTATTTGAAGAATTTATCTTAAGGTAGGAGTTTCCATTAGCATTGTGTCATCCACAAACTGTTGGTGTGTTGTTGATTTCTCTCCTCCATGGATGTTGAGTCCTTTCTATTTACTTGAGAGCCACCACTGCTTGGATTGATCTACTGAGCCCTTCTGCCATGATGATAAAAAGGAACGGGGACATGGGGTTGCCTTGGAGAATTCCCCAAGCAGGACAAAAGGTTGAGGTCAATGAGCCATTTAGCAAGATGGAGAAGAAAGTTGAAGATATTAGGGACATGATCCATTTGATCCAGGCTGGGGTGAAGATGAAGGCCTGCAAGACGCTTGTCATATAATCCAAACTAATGTTATCATACTCTTTGGCTATGTCCAGTTTGATCAACAAACCTGGATTTTAGGAGGAATTGAGGGAGTGGATATTTTCTTGGGCCAAGATTATGCTATCTAGGATTTGTTTTCCTTCCACAAAGCCCGATTATTCCTGGGAAATAAGGAGTGGAGAAGGGGCTTAAGCCGATTAGCTATCACTTTATAAATTATTTTATAGATTACATTGTAGAGGGATATAGGTGTAAATCTGTTGGGATCTTCTACCTTATCCTCATTAGGGATTAGGGTTAGGAAGGTAGAGTTTAAGGCTAGAAGAACTTTGAGGAATTTTCTGGAGTCTTCCACTGCTTCCCATACATCCTGTTTTATCACAGACCCACAATCATGAAAAAATTCAGTTGCAAAACCATATGGGCTTGGAGATTTACCTTTGAGCATATCGATAAATGCATGTTCGACCTCCTCAAGCAAGATCTCTCTCATCAGGGATGAATTTTTCTATTTGGTTATCATATTTGGGATGTGTTTAACTATTTTACTGATGGCTAATTTCCTGTAGTATTGAAATATCAGATCATTGTAGTATTGAAATATCTCTGTCTCCATGTCTTTGTGGTGGTTGGGTTTATTCCCTTGAGAATATCTTATCGAAGTAATTTTGTTGGAGTGTCGATGTTGTAACGTTGAGTCATGGAAGAACTTTGTGTTCTTTTCTCCTTATTTTAATCATTGAATTCTTGATTTTGGTGCCATAACTGTTCCAACTGATGCTCCTAGATGGATATTTGGTATTGCAATTTTATATCCTCCTCTATGAGGTTATCTGATTGGCCTTGGGTGACCATCTCTTGTTGAATTTGTTTCATTTTCTCTGACAACTTTGATTTTAAAGAAATAATGTTTCCAAATTATTCCTTATTCCATTTTTTATTCTCTGTTTTAAATTTTTCAGGAGTTGCTACAGGTAGTACATTAGCGATCTTGAATTTATGGTTGTTCCCTTCTACCAACTCAAAATTTTTTCCTGGAAAGAATGGTTGGATAGCCAAGAGGATTCAAAATGGAAGGAATTATTCTTTGGGATTTCTTGGATATCTATATTTAGGTAGACCGACCAGTGGTCTGAGACCCGATAAGGCAGTATCAAGGCCTCTAAAGCATAAGTGAGGTGAAGGAGGAATTTTGAAACCAAGAATCGATCTAAATGAGAGGTAATTTGGTTGGGGCCTCTCCTGTGATTGTTCCACGTGAAAACCCCATTCACTGTTTCCCAGTCGACCAAATTGACATGTTGAAGAGTTTTCTTGAAACTATTTGAATCTTGGTCCAGGATATTGATTCCCCCTTGATTTTCTAAGAGAGAAGATATCACATTGAAATCACCTCCTAAGATCCATAGGTTAAGGGAAGTAAGTAGATCCAGGGTACGAAGAGAAATAAAAAAGTTGAGTTTATTCTTTAGGAGTTGGGGGCTGTAAACATTTGTGATAGTTCCTATTTGGTCTGAACCCAGTGATTGAAAGACAATTGAGAGTGAATGGAGGGTGGCAAATAAATGGCTAAGTGAGATAACAAAGGGGTTCCATAGGATGGATATGCCATCTGAGGCTCCAATGGAATCTAGAGATACTAAAAGACAACCTCTCTATCATTTTGAGGAAAGCTTTTCCAGGGTATCCGACAGACTTTTAGTTTCTTGAATCATTACTCTAGACAAATTTTCTTCAGAATGAGGGTTTTCACGGATTTTTGTTTACATGGGCCATTAAGGCCTCTTACATTCCATATGATAACTTTCATTGGGAAGGAGGAGTGTGGGACGAGAAATTTTCCACCATAATTTTAATCATTCCTGAGTTTACTAAGAGTTCCCCTAGTTCTTGTAATAACTATTTATTTGACGATATTCCTCTTTTCTTTTCCTCTTTATTTACTTTGATTGTTTATTTTTCAACATTTTATTTTACTCTAAGTGAGGATTTTGAAGAATGCTTACCTTTCTAGGTGGCTCCAACTTTTTCCTTATGCTTGGATTTGAGAAATGTTGATTTTAGGAGCTAGATTTGATTCTCTGGGATTGAATGGAATTATTGTCTTGCACAAGCTACTACTATGATTTGGAGATCCAACCCTTGTATTTCCATTTCATCATTGTATTCCTAATCTATTTTAATGTCCTCTGAACTTTTCATTTCCTCATCCTGGTATTTGGTTATATTACTTCCATGAGATAGATATGGGTTTGAAGTTCCTTTACCTATTAGGTCTGGATCTTTGTTTTGAATATGAGGCTGTTCTTCTTGAATTTGTTTCCCCAAAGTTGGCCTTTCACTCCGTGATTCCTCTATTGTCTCTAATTTATTGAAGATATTATTGGTTCTGGGACCCTTAGGTTTAGACTCGGGGACTTCTTTTTGGAGGACCTTTCTCTTCATTGGGACTTTTTTGAACCCTTCTTCATCATTTACTTATTGGGATTTTGGTTGTTCCCCCTGTTTTTATAGAGGGAAATCCTTGAACAGGTGTCCATGGTCATGAAATTTACAACATATGAAGGGTATATGTTCATAATGAATTGTTTGGATCCACTATGTATCCCTAAATCTGAGGATTATAGAGGCTGGTAAAGCCTTTGACACATCAAGATAGACAAAAATCCAAGCGTATGAAGTATACCTTCCTTGCTGGGTGGCATCTGCTATTCAGACAAAGGAGCCAAGCATGTTTCCGATGCCTTCTAGAATCTATGGATGCCAATATTCTTGTGGAAGAGAGTATAAATGAATCCAAACCTGGGATGCCTTAAAGTCCTTCTCTGGGATAAAATTCTCTTCTCAGATGCATAGGTAAAGGCCCGTTGAAATGAAGAAATAAGTATCATTCTGAAAGACTCTTTCGTGGTCTTCCTAGAGGTTTAAGATTGTCATAAAGAAGGATTTTGATCCCAGTTTTAGATACACAATTCCTTTGCATTTATAATGGGTTTTGATCCACCAGAGGAGGGCCTTTTCTGAGGGCCATAGTCCCATAAACTTATAGATCAGGGCATGATCCTGCATATATTGGATATGTTGAGCCATTATTGCTAATTGGATATCATAATGTGAGATGCCATTTTTCTGGGGGATATAGGTAGAGCTCTTTTGAGTCTGGTCTAAATGATTCTTTCTTTATACTGTGGTTGTAGTGTTTTTATGATTTTCCTCATCCATCAAGGATGGAGAGTTCGCAATGGAATTGTTCTGCATCAGATTTGGGTCAAATCCCATCTTTTGTAGGTTCATAATTTGGTAGGGAATATGTTTGTCCAGTGCCAACCATCACATTTTTGTAAGAAGGGGAAGCTCCACCTCCAACGATAGCTGTCATCAAAGGGTTGGTTGGAGGTTGTAGGTTTCAAATGTCATAGTTCATTTTCTCGAAATCAAGTCTTCTTTTAAACCTCTTCAACCCAATGATTTTTTTTCAGTCTTTTCCTTGTGCTCTGTAGATGTCTTCTCTTTGACCATTTCATCCAGAGGGGAACATAATTGTGCAAGGGTCATGGATGCCAAAGAGGAGTCTATGACAAAAGAATAGTGAGTTTGAATAGGGAGGACTAAGATCGATTTTGGAATTCTTAGATGAGATGCGATCATCTGAAAACGTTTCTTGATAAAATCAACCTAGAGGGATATCTCCATATTCCTACTGAGTTAAACACCCATAAATGCATCCACCACTTTCTACTAGTTCCTCATGTCTACAACATGCCTTGTTGTACCAATTACACAAGTGTCTATAGTGGAGATTATGTCTTGAATTTTCTTCTCCAAGTCTTCTTGCTAACATTCTCATTTGTTACAAGTGTTAATCACACCACAATGCACATCTCTTGCCTCCGTAGTATTTTATCTCCTTCTTAATATTATTTATCTCACATGATAGACATTTGTTACACTCATAGTGCACCATACTTGAAATATCTCCAACTTCAATAAAATAGATGACCTTGCCTCATCACTGAGCACTTAAATTTAGAGATCCAACCCCTGCAAACATATAACCACAAACTAGAAATCATAAGATAAGAGTTGTGAATGAGAGCCAAAGCAAATTGGGCATGAAGCCAAGAAAGATTGTATCCCACCATCACAAAAACAAATGAATACAAATCAAGGGTAAAATTAGAGCCCAAGTTGAAAAATTCTTGAGACTCCAAGCTGCCCAACTTGCATGGTATTTTATATGGATTCAAGTGTTATACCTAAGTATAGTATTCTAGACAACTATTTCATATTGAAAAAACTATACATATAGATATATAGGTGAATATTAATTAAAAATATGTAATTTTAATATTAAAACTTGTAAATTTGGGTGAATATTATCAATTCAATCACATTTTATGTAAAAAATAGGTGGATTTTAAAAAGGAAAATGCCCAATTGGTGATTTTTTTAAATGGCCAAAAAATAGTCAATTGGTGAAAATTCGCCACTAAAAATGACCCTATTCCCAAGAATCAAAGGAAATATCCAAATGAGAAAAACATAAAAATCTTGGAAGAGTCTAAAATATGTCCATACTTTGAACCTTGAAACCACATTTATCAATAATCTTCCATTCTGTACTATATAAATTAATTCCCATACGAGAGAGGGTGGAGACAATAATCCCACATTGTCGCTTCATAAATACCAGGAGGAGAGACCTCACCATGACACCAAACATGATTCCCATGAATAAGGAAACCATAATTATTATGAGGGGATGTTGAGCGATATCCCCCCATTTACCACACATTACCCTAGGTGTAGCCTCATTTGTTGTGTTACTTGAGCATTTCAAGCTCATTCTAGTGATGAAGCACATGAAATAATTCTATATTATCAAAATCATTTATCTCTTGTCGAATCCTCTAAACTATATGAGCTAAAGGAGAATGGTTTCATATTGCTTTTCTTTGTACTGTTTGAAGGATAATCATGGAATAACCTACCATGGTAATTTCCTTTTCTTTCTAAGATTTGAGAAGAAGGATCCATTTATAAAGAGCCCATGCCTAAGCTTCATTGCTCATGGTTGATCCAAATCCCCAAGCAAACTCAATTTATAGATTTACTCTAGAGTCATAAATGACTCCCCCATTCCTATTGCCCCTAATTATTCTAACCAATTATTATGAAATGGGAAATATAATTTTATTAAATTCATTAATAAAAACATGATGTTATTAGATTTCAACTTTAGTATTCGAGTGTTAATATACTCCAACAACACACACTGAATTGGCTAGAATATATCACTAACTTAGGAGTAGATGTGTGAATGACATAGTCAACTATGCCTATCAAACAAATGGTTTCATGCTACCACATGCAATGTGAGGGTAGAGGTGGAAGACCACCCAAGCACACACATGGTAGGCCTTAGAATAGCAACAATAATTCTATTACTTCCTTAGCTTGTTACTTTAGTGGTCAACCCAAGGCTCATGAAAAATTTAGAGGTGTTGTGCAAAGTATATGCAAAGTGCATTGACAACAACCTAGGACTGAAACTAGTCAAGGGGCTTAATTCATGAAATACGATTATAACTTGTGCAAGAAATATGAATTAATTGCATGAATAAAAGTTTTAAGCTACTTGCATGAATGGAATCACACCAATTTGAAAACAATTTAATCTATTTCCTCTAAAGAATAACTAATCTAATTGCAAGAAAATAAACACACTGAGTTGTAAGAAGAAATTAAGCTTGATTGCAAGAAAAGGAAATGAACTTTTTGCATGAAGGAAATTAATCTAATTACATCTAACCCTTGATCAATACCATTCCCTATTGTTATTTTCTTAACATATGTTAACCTCATGAAAATATATGCAAGAAATACAAGAAACTTCAACTAAAACTATCCTACATGAATTGTAACAATCCTACAAGAAACTTCTACAGGATGATGAGAAGAGACCTACAAAGTCTGTTAATACTTTCTAAAATATCCAAAAATCTAAACCAAGATGCAATGAAATGTGAGAGAGGTTATTATCCCTAAAAATATGCTCTTGAGCACTCCAATGGAATTTCAACCACTTCTACAGGAAAACCTTCTAAAAATTATAGTTTTCTAATAGTCTGAACTGTAGTTAGAAATTGATGTGAATAGTTATCTAATCTTCTGAGAAAAATCAAGAAATTGAAACACAAAACACTAACATGAAAAAGAAAGAAGGAATACAACACGATCCTTGATCCCTATTGAGTGGGCCCTACCCAAGTAGTGCAAGGAACCTCTAAAAACTCTAATGAGATGGAAACAAAAACATCTTTATCAACCAATATTAGTTGTTACATCAGGGAGCAGAGCTCCAAGTCTCAAAAAGCTTCTTCAACAAAAAATAGAATGGAATATTCATATATCTAATTTTCTTCCCTTTTCTCTCTACATTATAGGCCTATTTATACAATTTACAACTCGACTTTTGTCCTTGGATCAATGAGGAAATAGGGGGGTTATGAATCCTTCTTCATTATCTTTAGATTTTCACACTTCAGTCCACATGGAGTGGTCATAAATGTACTAGCAATGCATATGGAGGTAGGTGGGGGACAAGACCCTTGATTCTCTCCCTGTGTTGAGACCTTCCTCTTCTCATGGGGAGTTCAAATTTCTTAGTGGGTGTTGCACACACACTTCATCATGGATATTAGAACAAAAAGGTGCCACTACTCATTAAATTCCATCCTCAAAACTATTAATTTAGACAAAATACAAAAATATCCATAATTACTATTAAACATCGTCAATTAAAGTAAGTTTTTAGGTGTATCATGGTCAAAATGCATCTATGATGGAAATTTTATATAGGAAATGTTGGGTCCCATCAAAACATACACTACCAAAAGGGGAAAATAGGAGAGTGGAGTCACCAGTTAGTTTTAGGGTCAAATCTAGAAACCCTAAGGTAAGACAATAGAAGATAACAATAAGAGGGTAAGACACTAGATTAATTAATACCTTAAGATATTTTTAATCATAAATAGGGTTGTAAGTGATTAGGGTAATAGGATTAGGTATTACTATCAAATTAACAAAGAAAATTGAATCAACTAGTTAGCGTTAATTAATTGGTAGTTCCTTTAGTGAGATAGAAATCCTAATGTTGAAAATGGAAGGAGGAGAAGGAAGAGAAATTGCTTGGAGTTCATTGTTGCATATGGTGAAGATCCATGGGATGAAGTGAAGAGTTGTAATAACCATCCAAGAGTGATCCACATCCTAGTGTGACCTGCACACTACACTCCAAATTCCTACAAGAGAGGACTTGCCCCAATCTCTAACACACACACACACACACGTAGTATTATCAATGAATTATAGATATATTGTTATAAATATAAATTACTAAAGTATGAAAAATAGACACACTTGGTTACCTCAAAGGGTATGATACCCCCCTTTCCCTAGTTCTGATGGAACCTCCTTTGAGGTTTTAGGGTTGAAACTTCCAAGGTATGAGTAGAGCTTTGTTAATTAAGAACCATTAGGATGATCCAATTAAACCTAAAAGATTTGAACTAATCTAGCCAAAGGAGTCCATATAGAGGTTTTGGAGATGACAGGTGCAAGAAACCATAGGGGCTTGAGGAAGAAAATCAACAATAAAGAAAGTGTGTGCCTATAAATTAGGGTTTTCCAAAGATGAAGAGAAGAAGCTTCAAGTGTTGAACAAAACATTAGAAACATGAATAGAAGGGTATATATAGAAAAGGGGGTGACCTCAAGGTGTATGATAATGTTGGATCAAATTTTAGGGTACTCAAGTCATATGAAATTGTCATACCACACCTTTTGGATATGTATCACGAGTTTGGTTATAATGGTAATGTGATTTTTTAGGCCTAAAATGACCCTTTGTTAAACAAATTGTAGATTGACAATCATGCTACCATAAAAGAATATGTGCTATACTTAGCACCAAAATATAAACAAGGTTTTAAGGGTGTAACCCTAGTTGACTCCATAAATAGAAAGTCCAAAATGAGTTTGGCTGATTACAGACCCAATTTAAGGCATCCTAAGTAACCATGGACCTAGGTTGGGGGGTTTATGCCTCCAACTTAACCCATTAAGTGATCCAGATTTTATGAGAAGAAATAAATGAATACATATTATTATCAAAATATGATTAACACAAAATAACAGATATACAGTAAAATTGGTTTCTATTCATTAAGGAAATAAGATGAAACTCTAAAATGTTGCGGAAAACAAGCTTGCTAGAATGGTGGTGGATTATCTCTGAGAAGAGATGTGACGACTGCGCTCATTCGCCAGATGATGATTACAATGAGGCTCTCAAGGAATTTTTACAATAAAAAGGAATGCCAAAAACCCTAGACATCCAAAAACCTAACCCTAGGAGATGAAGCGCCAAAAGTCATGTGGGCCCAATTTAGGTAAGTTAGTACATCAACTTCTCGGGGTCGTAACTTTTGCATACGATCTCCATTTTAGGTGCTCAATAGCCTATTGGAAAGTTCTATCCGAGGAATACACATGTTGCCTATGGTGAGCCCTTTTTATATTGATTGTGGTGAGCCCTAAAAACACTATTTAGGGCCTCAAAATGACCTCAAAAGTCAGGGACCCGAAAACTAGGAAGAAACTGCCAAACTAGAAAATTGCCAAAATGAGCCAATTGGAATAGGTGGGAGGCCACCGAAATCCATATGGATCAATACCCTCCCCTTAGGAATCAATGATATCCATGGCATTGAGTTCCCCCATTAAATGAGAAATTTCTGCTGAATTTGGCCCCGGGTGAGCGACTTGCCTTGGTGCAGGAGCTGCCCTCCTTTAACAACTCAATAAAGATAGATCCTTTGATTGCAAGTGCCCTTGACCTATTTGTCCAAAATATGATCACTGGATGCATGTTGTATGTAGTTGGGGGTGAGATATGTTGGTGTCATCTGTTCTGCTATCTCTGAGGTGTCCAATAATGGTGGGAAATAAGGTTGAAGGAGATCCACATTGAACACTGGGTGCATAAAAAGGAAATGAGTAATGTTGAGCTCAAAAGAATTATCACCCACAACCTTGGTGATGGTGTATGACCCATAGCAGAGTGGGAAAATATTCCAATGGGTTATGGTAAGGCATTCTTTCTGCAAATGCAACCAAACTTTGTCTCCCACCTAAAACTTATGTGGCACCCGATGTTGATCATGGCACTGCTTGTACTTGTCATTGGACTTCTGCAGGATAACTTGAACCTGCTAGTGGATGTGTTGGATCCGTTCAATGAACTGGGTGGCTTTGTCAGCTTTATTTGGAGCAGGATATGAGTCGGTCGAGGTGACCACAAGGGGTAGTGCAACATCTATGGGACCCAATGGTTGGAATCCCAAATCCACCTGAAAGCGGCTATGTCCAGTAGAGCTATGTAGGGTTTGGTAGTAGCTATGATGGACATAGGGAAGACTCTCATCCCATGTGTGAGTGTGATTGGATTTATACATGCATAAGATATGCACGATCATTCGATTTAAGACCTCGGTTTGGCCATCTGTATGGGGGTGGAAGGACATGGATTTGTTGAGCTTGGTGTCTAGTAGTGACCATAGGCTCGACCAGAATGTGCTGAGAAATAGAATGTCCCAATATGAGACAATGGTTTGTAGGATTCCAAAATTTACCCAAACTCATTCAAAGAAGAGCTTGGCAGTGGCCTCTGTTGTGATGCTCTTCTTGGAGGCGGCCATAATCGCCATCTTAGAAAAGTGATCAAAAACCATAAAAACACAGTCATTTCCCTGCCTGGTGGATGGGAGGCCCGACATGTAGTCCATAGATATGGATTCCCATGGCCTTTAAGGAGTAGGAAGAGGGGTGTGCATGCCCTGTTTCTTAGTGGTTGGTTTGGCAATAGTTCATGCAATGTAGGACCTGATATACTTGTTGACCTCCTGTCGAAGTTTCGACCAATAGAAATGTTTCTACAACATTGCCACTCTCTTTTCGATGCCTAAGTTTCCTACAACCTTACTATAGTGGGATTCCCAAATCATATTCTCTCACTCGCTTGATGGAACACAGATATGGCCCAAAAAACACAACATCCCATCCTAAAGATGGAAATTAGCGACAACTTCGTTTGCGCCCAACATTTGGTAGGTGGTGGCAAAGTTTGGGTCTGTCTGATAGAGTTGGGGCCATCCAGAGGTTTCATGGCCACAAGAGTCTAGCACCGTGGTGAGTTCCATGACTGGGAGTTTGCTGAGGCAATCAATGACGAGGTTGGTGCTTCTTGTTTTATACTTGATGTTGAGGTGGAATTGCTGCAAGTATGTGGACCACTTGTTGATTAAGGTTGGTTGTCATTGATGTCAACCCTTGAAGAAAGCCCCGTAGCACAAAGGTTTGGGTAATGGACCCAATATTGTTTGATGTAAA
>SNQJ01S0016771.1:73103-83465 GCA_010110895.2 Picea sitchensis
AACCCATTAATCTATATATCAAATGCATGTGGAGTTTGTTGTTTGTTTTGTGTGAATGCAGGTCAGCCTTGGGAGGAGAGCTGCAATAAAAAAGCGATCAAGCGTGAGGAAGGATCTACATCAAACGCCCGAAATAAGGTATGCTCACTTGATCTTCTTAACTATGTATTTGCTTAAGAATAATGGGGATTAGATATGGGACAATGGTAGAAAGTAGAAATATTTAGGTATTTTATGAATGCATAATTAAACCATAATTGCTAGTCCGTAGAGGGATTTCCCACTCACAACACACCTAAAATATGTTTCCAAACACTTGTTGAAAGCCTCAATTTGTCCATCAGTCTATGGGTGATCGGTGGCACTGAGATGCAATTGGGTTCCTTGGAGCCAAAACAATTCTTGCAAATAATTGTTGGTGAATGTTGGATCACAATTAGAGACAATAGAATGAGGCATGCCATGGAGTTTTAAGATATTATACATAAATATTTGAGCCACTATTGCTGGGTGAATGAGTGTTGAAGAGCACAAAAATGAACATATTTGGATAGACAATATACTACCACAATGATGTTAGTATTGTTTCCCAATTTAGGCAAGCCAACAATGAAGTCCATAGAAATATCCATCCAAATAGAAGGTGGTATCGAGAGTAGTTGGAGTGTTCCTAGAGCCTTGAAAATTTCTCCTTTATTGCATTAATAGATATCACATTCAACCAAAAAGGTGTGGATGTCCTGTTTCATACCTTTCAAAAAATAAGAACGTTTGACCCATTCATATGTTTTGTTGAAACCTAAATTCCCAGCTATGGGTGAAGCATGGAGCTCAGAAAGCACTGTGGATTTAAGTTGTGACTTTTTGCTTAAATACAGATGC
Organism: Picea sitchensis; assembly: GCA_010110895.2. Classification (NCBI taxonomy): domain Eukaryota; kingdom Viridiplantae; phylum Streptophyta; class Pinopsida; order Pinales; family Pinaceae; genus Picea; species Picea sitchensis. The sequence continues at coordinate 73,986 of SNQJ01S0016771.1, forward strand.
CATTTATAGTGAAGCTCTTCATTCTGCCAAGAGAACCTTGGAGAAGCTTGAGAATTGTGGTGCAATTGTTGGATCAGGTGAGAAATTTTGAGGTATTGCAGGCATTCCCATCGAACAACTTGAAGCCAATCTAGTACAATGAAGAAGAGGGAAAATATGGACCCTTCTTAGTCATACATCCTGGAAATAAAATCACCAACTAAATTTTCTTTCCCCTTCTTATAAATGATCTTATAATAATATCCAAATAGCTTTGTCACCCATTTTTGTTTCTCTGGGGATGAAATTCGTTGTTCGAGAAAATACTTGAGGCTTTAATGATCAATTTTAATTTGGAAGTATTTCCCCAATAGATAAGGACACCAGAGATCCACTACATGCAAAATAGAAAACATTTAATTTTCATAGGTTTATTGGCCCAAATTGCTCTGCAAAATTTGTTTGCCAGTGAAATCGAAAGGTCTACCATCTTGCATGAGGATTTGCCTAATTCCTTTCCCTGAAGCATCAAATTCTAGGACCAAAGTCTTGATGAAATCAGGTAGTTCCAGGACCACAATCATGCACATAGCCTCTTTCAAGGTGTGAAAGGAATGATCCACTACTGGAGTCCAAGAGAAAGCATTATTATTAAGGAGGGCAGTGAGAGGTGTTGCAATTTTTCCATAATTATGAACAAGCTTGTGGTAATAACCTGTTAAACCCAGAAAACCACGCAAGTTCTTAAGATTTTTATGGCGAGGCCAATCCTTCATAGCTTCAATTTTCTTAAGATCCACTTGTACGCCATCCTTCCAGATAATATGACCCATGTACTCCACTTCTGAGCTCCAAAGGCACATTTATACTATTTGAGGAAAAGTTTATGCTAAGAGAGTAGATGTAGAAATTGATCCACATGGGTGAGATGGGCTTGCAAAGTTTTACTATAGATGATAATATCATCAAAGAAAACTAAAACAAAATGACGGAGGAAAGGACAAAATACATGATTCATGAGACTTTGAAAATTGGAGGGGGTATTACACAGGCCAAAGGGCATGATCAAGAATTCATAGTGACCCTCATGATTTCTAAATGTAGTATTGGGAATGTATTCCTCTTTCATACGTATTTGGTGGTAGTCAAAACGAGGATCAAGTTTGGTAAAGTACTGAGCACAACTCAATTCATCCAATAGGTCATCAATGGCAAGAATGGGAAATTTTTATTTGATTGTGAGTTTGTTGAGGGTGAAACAATCACGACACGTACGCCAAGTTCCTTCTTTATTTAGTACGATGAACAAAAGAGAAGAATAGGGGGTAGTAATAGAAATAATAACACCCACTTCAAGCAAATTTTGAACAATTTTCTCAATTTTATTCTTCTGGGAAGAGGGATGAGAATAAGGGCAAACATTAGGAGGAATATTTCCCGATATGATAGGAATGACATGATCATAGATGCCACAAGAAGGGGGGATTCCATGGGGATTGGTAAAAATAGTTTGGTTTTGGGAGAGTATATATTGGAGGTCAAGATGCACAAAGGGTGTCTCAACTTCTTGAATCGAATGGAGTTGGGAAATAATTCCAGAATGACCTTTTTTGAGAATATTTTCCATTCGATGAGAACTGATGATCTCAGGGGATCCTATAGTTATTCCCTGGAACTTATATTGTTATCCCTTCTATTGGAATTGCATGGTTAATTCCTTAAAATCCATGAGAATGGGGCTAAGAGTGCATAATCATTACACACTGAGCATAATGTCACAACCCCCCATGTCAATAGAAAATGTATGAGATTTTAGGTGGTACTGACCAATTTGGAGGTGCACATTTTCACAACGTCCCCCATATTTCATGGAACCACCATTGGAAATCATGATTTGGAAATTATTGACTGCACATATATAAAATTGATTTCTTGGGAAATGTGCCAATGAATTCAATTATGGGTGTTTCAACTGTCAATGAGGATTATGACTTTCTGATGCTTAATGTAACCAATTAACTTGAGGGTTTGGGGAGCAGAGAATCCAATGAGGGCATACAATGAAATCATCAGTTCAACTTCTGGTGGATCAGAGGGTAGAGTAAGATCAACTGGTTGGGGTAGATATTCAACATGGAAAACATCTACCTCCTGTTCAGAAACATCCTCAGACATGGCCATACAAATATTATGTTCCTTACACTTATGCCCTGAAAAATATTTGTCATCACAATTACATAAAAGACCCTTTAGTTGGTGTTCAACCATTTCTTCATGGGTTAATTTATGGATCTTGAGGGGAGTGGAAGGAGGGGAAATATTGGTGGGTTCAGGGTGAGGAATAAAGGATGGTTTTCTGGTTCAGGAAGAGACAATTTGTTGTGCTTCATTGGCTTTCATAATAGCTTCCAACAAAGTATAGGGGAGAGCCATTAGGACATGGGCACAAATTTTATCCTTTAGGCCACTGATAAAGCATTCCCAAAAGAATGCATCTGACATGCCCTCCTCCATTCTGAAAGCCAAGTGCTCAAAGGCAGTGATAAAGTCTTCCACCGTGCCAGATTGTTTCAACTTGGTAAAATGACCTAAATGGTGGGTGTCGATGTCAATGCGTTCATAAAGCTCTGCAACAAAATGTTCCAAGCAACATTCCCTTGGCATGCATTTCTATGCCATTTACATGATTTCCAACGTTCCAGATCGAGATACAGGATACTGTAACGAGTTTTGGCCAACTCATCAATAATTCCTTGCTAGGAGAAATAATGTTCCATTTGAGTGACATAGGCCGTGGGACCTGAGCCATCAAATTTGTTCACCTCAATTCTGGGAATGTACAGGTCATGATGAAGGGGATTGGAATGATGACCATGGAAATGGGAAGAGTAAGTGTCTTCATGATATGAAGGTTGCTCATAATAGGTAGGGTTCAAGGAGTAGCTCATCAATTGGTTGAGTGTGTCTTTGATGTCTTTGTGGGTGGAACATTGGTCCTGGAGGGTCTAAACAAAGGAATTGAGATTGATAATACTGGAATTGAGGGTCTTGATGTCCTCCTTGTTCTGTATGTTGTCAAAAATCACTACATTGATTTCTTGGTTGCACGTGTTTTCCATTTGGGAAGAGGAAACAATGGGCAGGCGGGTCCGCATAGAAAAACAAAAGGTTACAAGGGAAGGGTATCACTATGGAAGTGGAAAATAGAGGACTGGAATGGGATATGTGGAAAATAAAGTTGCCAAGAAGGGTGGGTGGTACCATAGAAACAAGGATTACAAGCGATAGATACCACTATGATCATGGAAAAAAAGGGAATCCAATGGGATAGGTCCCAAATAAGGGTGTCAGGTCTATTGAGGGGTCTAAGATCCCTTTAACTCAACAATAGGAACGAAACCTGCTTAAGAGGTAAAATTAGACTCGTAAGCGTTTGACGAGTGGAAAGGTTTTCCATATTTGTGATCTGGCTGTAATTCTTGATGGGATTTAATCATGATTGATATATATGTCTTTTCTGTGAAACCTTTCCTCAGGATACACAATTCTCTTTTTGGTTCTTTTGTAACATTTATAACAAAAGAAAGATAGAGCTTAAACTAAATGGTAGAGTGAAATTAAATTGTGTGTTGGGGGAAGGCTAGGTTTTAGGATAACCTTTATACCTTAGCATGAAGACGAAGAAGATCTAAACTAATTCAAACTAGCAATAATACCATTTGGGCTAGTAAACATTCAACATCGTCTGAGATAATAGTTACATAAAGAAAATATATACATGACAAGAAGTTAGTGCAAGAAAAGTATTTTTCAATGCTCTATTATCAATTACAGGTTAACACATTCTATTTCTATTCATCAACTAGAATAAAAGAACTGTTGCAACATTATAAGATAAATTTAAATAAAAGATACAACAACTCTTACTCAATACAACAATAAATACTGAATTCGAAGACAGAGATAACCCCTTTCGTTCCAATCACATTCACGCCTCATATGAAATAAGTGTCTTTGGTTCTAAACAAAACTTCTTAATTAAAATAACTTGCACATAAATAGTTCTCTTACAATATTCCAGAAAATTTCTTTCTCACCAAAACCATTGACCTTGTGTCCAAGGTCGATGCCCTTATTTATAAAAATAACTAAACCTAAAATAGCTACTAAAGTTGTGTTAAGTCAAGAAAATGGCATGTGGCAGACTTTATCTATATGTTCTCTTTTGCTTCGCTTGAGATCATCTGGTCGTTTTACTTAAGTGGATTGTTGCCTTCGTATTATGACCATCTGCAGAAGAAATCTTCGCATGTATTTTCATATGGGAACCTATGTCGATCCATCGGAGTGGAGAGGGCCTCCTTCATCTCAATTTCCCATTCTTTGTACTTGATTAGTTTAACACTCAAGTGCTATAAGACCGCGAGAGATTTAATTGGAGGCTCCATGAACCTCTTCACTTGACCTGGGATCATGCTTGAAGCCTATGAAATCTCCATTTCGCATACCTGATCTTGCTCTTCATGCCGCTTAACTATTTCACGTAAGTCAGCGAAATATTCTAGTGGAACAAACTATGGCAAGTTGATATTCCTCATTTCCTGATTTTTTTTCTCCCAAATTTTCTCACATTCTTCCCATCTCTCCTACATTTTCTGTTGGGGTTTTTGGACCATGCTTACCCATTTTTCAGCTTCCTTCCTTATTCGGGCGATGCTACTGTCCATCATCACTTGAATGCCTTTCTCTTCTGTATATCATCCATTATGTACTTTGCTGATGTAGTCTATCCATTATAAGGCTTGATGTGCCTTCTCACACCATCGCTTCATGTATTTACAGGTTTCCAACTCCATGAGGGTATCTTCTTGGAAATCCGCTATGCAAGTGGTGAAGAGGTCTCTCTCCCTTGTGAATTGTGCATACATCTGTCGGAACTCACACTTCAAGAGTACCACTGCCTGTGTTGAATTTTGGTAATACTCCGCTTGATGTCGCAAATGGTCCAGTTATTTCTTCATGGTGGCTACATCCCTTTCATCCCTTTTTACCCTCTCTAAAGTGGCATCGGTTATGGCCATCCCTGCTCCAATTAACTCAGTCATCTTAGCATTTTATGTATCAAATAATGTCTCCTTTGTGGTTATCAGAAGTTTTCTATCAAGCGCGAGCTTCCTTTTCTTGACTATTCTTCTCATCACAACTTTTATTTTCCTGTCATAAGCAATCGCCTATATATCGACAACTTCATCTACTGGTTCAGGAATCTGTTGATCTCCCCAGGATAGAGTATTGCCTGGGCTTCTTGTCGTGTAGAGGTGTTCCATGGTAGGTTCTCTTAGTTCCCTAGCAGGGGAAATTCCTATATGTTCTGGTGCCTTGGCCTCCTTTTGGTCCTCATCGGTTGATGGATTCTTGGTACTAGATGGGGAAGTAGATGAAGGATCGACATTAGCTGGGGATTCGACCATTGAGATGTCAATTTTTGGCTACCCCGTTACTTCTTCTTGTTCACGAAAATCCAAGTCATTCTTGGAGATGTCATTCTGATGTTGTGTTCCCAATTGATCGAGAAGTACAGTGGAAAGAGTGCTCCTAGCTATCAGATCACATTCTTGAGGATTTGGAGTCACATCATCAAAAAGTGGAGAAGATGTTTCCCCTGGTTCCTTCTCCTGTGTGATTGGCACCGAGGTTATGTGTGACGCCTATGACTCTTCCTCATCATCATATATCGTGATTAAATCTATGAGGAAATTAGGCATACCCTTCCCACTTGATGTTCTCGCTGACCTTAGTTGGGCTGTAGTAGTCACCGATGATCTTGGCTATGGTGACATGGGGATGGGGTTTTCTTGATCAACGGTCTCCTATGGTGGAATTGTATTTGAACCATTTATCTCTTCCTCATGATTACTTGTATTGGTCGGGTTAATCCTCAAGGGTAATATCAAAGGGTTAAGTTGGGGATCTTCCCCTAATCTTTGTATAGCTCTTTCGACTTCTTCTAGTAATAATATCCCCCTCCTTCGTGCCTCTGTTGCTTCTACTTCTCTTTTTTTTTTTCTCTTACCTTGAGGGATTCTTGATTTTTTTGCTCTATTGTCTCCACTTTATCATCCATAGTCATTGCTTTGAATTTTTTCATGTTAGGGTTATCCCTTCTATAGGGCACTTCCTCCCAGTCCTGGTCGCTCTTGGTGAAGATATCATCCTCTGAGCTATCATGAGCATATGGCTAACATGAAGACACTTGTGACGCGTGATAGAGTACCAGGCCTTTCAAATCATTCTTACGAAAATGACATGTGGGGAACCGATACTACAGATGACTCAATCCCTCTTGTTTCTCCTGTGCAGTTTCTTTTACCATGTAAAAGCCGATATGAAAACCATAGGGTATGAAATCCATCTTCTTATAATTTACCAAAGAGGCATTATAACCTTGCAGAATGGTCTGGTAACAAATTTCTCCCAAAATGAGATGGTCCGAGACATGAACGGGGAGTAGGTGTGGCGCACCAGTAGCTCTGAACACTCTGATATAAGTGCTTGTTTATTCAAAATACCAGTGGCCCACTTTGGAAATCATCTTTTTGGATTCCGCTGAAAGCCTTGGGAATTATTTTCCAAATATAATGAAGCGCACTCGGGCTATGAAATCATCACAGATCAGGGAATAAAAAAAATTGTACCTATTTTCCCACAAAATGTTGAAATAAACATGCACGGGTAACTCAACAACTGTTAGAAAAACAGGACCGTGGAGCAATAAAATAAAACAAATGCAGAAAGAAAACACAAAAAATACACAATACAATAGAGACATATATTTACGTGGTTCACCCAGTGTGGGCTATGTCCACCATAGAAATTTCCAGGTCCTTCCTTTATTATTATCCAGCATATGAAGGGATACAACCTATAACAAACCCGTTGTAACTTCCTCTTCTTTCGCTCACAGTCTCTAATCTCATTATACAATATTCGCCATAATGCATAGCCACAATACATTTCCATCATAACATAGGGTTTCCTTCTAGGGAAAAAAAACCTAACATAATTTCTACTGTTAGATATGCGACCTTATAATGAATGGTCTAGATTTACAATGAAATTACAATATACTTTACAACGAACCCCTCAGAGGGGTTAACCCCTCTCCGCACTCCCCCGCGTGGAAGAGTGTACATACTTCTGGGGTGTAAAGTCTTCATGGGGTATAAACATGGCCGAAAAATAAAAGACCTATGAATCAGGAAGATAATCAGGCTCCACAACCAACAACAACATGCCAACTTAAATTCGTACATGTGGAAACATTTCTTGCGCAGATTAAGTCCAACAGGTACAATTCCATGTGGAAAAATGGTGTTTCTCCATCCTTTGGTGTCTAGGCCTATAGGATGTTGTTGACCAAATGTTTGGAAATGATGGACCCCCAATTGAAATTGTTCCCAGAGATTTCCACGGTATATGCCAAGGGCATCAATGCTTCTAAAAACTTAGAGAAATATTTTTCCCCATACAATCGACAATTTAGAGCCATTAAATACATATAAGGCTCCCTGAGGTTTACCGTGTTGTACCATATGTTTCTATTGTTGGTGAACTTCTTATATTATTTCCACCACAAGGCCAGTAACCTGCTGGTGTCATGGAACTCATAAAATCTAACCACAAATTATGTATTTAGTCTTTCCTCTGGGTCTCTAAGCTTGTAGTATTTTTTGACCTCTACTGGAAGAAAGAAACCAACACATTCTCCCTCCTCATTATTGACTGTGCATTTTATCACATTTGTGTGGTCAATCATCCATCCTAGGGTTTCAATGCAGGGAAAAACTAAGGTCCGACAGGCCACCATATGTATATATGATCGCCTAATGTTTGGGAAAACCTGGTCATACAATATCCTGATGTTCGGCTCGTTGTGAGGTGTAAAATACGGGTAATATTCCTAATTGATTTTGTTAAAAATCTATCCCCAGTGTGGGAGCATTACTTTACATCCAATGATCACCTCTGTTTCCTCGAATGAGGGAGGATGGGTGAACTATTTCTTAGTGGAAGTTCGGATGACCGACTCTGTTTTTGAAATGAAATCGAGTTCTCTTGCAGAAACCGGTGTCGACCTTTCATCGATCTCCAATTCTTTCATCTTGGGCGTTCTTGGTGAGCGTCTGGTCATCATCTTTCTCGGAGACATCTTCCTACACAAAAATAGAATGATAATCTACAAGTCAACTACGACAAGTGTTATTCGAAAAAATCTCAACTGTAATAAAATAAAGACCATGCTTACCTCTTCCTCACAGTAAACGACCTGGGATTATTCGTAATTGAAGTGGAACAATGACCTTTTACCTATTCAATTCTCTCTCTTTCTCCTTCATCCGTTCAGGAAATCAGTGATTTACGAATGGAACACCATTCTTGGGCATAAATCTCATAAATTTAACACATACCTACCTTATCGCATTGATTCTTGAATTCATGAGTACATATATGATATATGCAATCTATAACATAATCCACACCATGCTTAGGATTAAATGCAAGACAGGTTGGCGACGCATGAGCATGTTATTTTAAAGTTCATCAGCGAATTCAAATTTTGAAATTTGGACGGCGTGCGACATTGTGTTATTGGTCACGTGAAGTTTTTAACTGTTTTAACAAATCGTGGACCTCGTCCTTCACTTAGCTAGAGGTGTCTTCTCAAATTACCCAGATGATTTGTTTGCACTCCAACGGAACTAGTATGATCGGTATTGGGGATAAGTAGGATCACAGATTAGCCAAGGTCATTGGAGGATAGAGATTCTAACTAAAATAAAAAAATTGGTGATCTAGCAATCTGCTGGTAGTCGATGAGTGCATCAACGTCGATAGATTATCTCTAACGTTGTTTTGTTGGTCCCCTAAGAAAAAGTTATGATGTCGATCCAAACCATCGTATAGTGCTGACATGGAAAAATAGTCGTGGAAGTGCAGAGATGACACAAGAAATATCAAAAGATGGAGTGGGTGATGACCGAGCAATATGGACTATCCATGCGGAAAAACACGTGACGATCAATTTGACCCTTTTGGCATGAGAACGTTACTTTTTGGCGTTGGTGATTTTTCTTAGGCATACATGTTTTGGTGCACTATTTCCCCCATTTTTCCGATGCTGATGATATATCGACAATCGACAATCAACAATTGTTGTTTCCTGGTCAACAATTTATCTTTCATATTTTGGTGATGTTGACGGTACATTGGCAACTGACGATTGATGATTTTTCTTAGTTATTTGGGGAATTTTTCCTTTCGGATTTCATTGATGCTGACGATACATCGACAATTTCTTTTAAGGACTTAATTTCACAGACCAAAACCGTCGATGGGCGTATGGCTCTTTATAAAACAAATTTTGAGTTGTATACACTTAATCTAATGCCACGTTTACTTAGAGAGAGAAAATGTCAATATGTTCAACAAACTTAAAACCAA
>SNQJ01S0016772.1:62647-74705 GCA_010110895.2 Picea sitchensis
AAATGAAAATGTCTCCTTGGTATATATAGGAGACTAGGAGGTATAATTACAACTAATGGAATAAAGCTGACATAAATAAAATAACATTACTAATGTAATATGCCCCAATTAAGGGGTAATGAGCCAATATTAGGGCTTAATAGCCTCTGCAACCTCCTCCAAACCCTTGAGGGGCTTCGTCAATCCTCAAGGAAGAGAGGTATATTCTATCCCCAAGAGAATATAAAGCACGAAATTGTTTGGCGATATCGATAGTCGACCCGTAGAATTCACAATACATTTTATTTGGGACATATGTATATTTCTATAAAAGGGGGTAGTGTCTCGGAGAATTTCCATGGTATCTTCAAATCTCACAATACTCATTGGATTGACCCCCTTGTTGAGTCGGGAAGGCCTAGAATTATAGAGGTGCATGGAATGGTGTTGCAGTCGCAACTTGTGCAACATCGCCTAATCATCCAACTCATGGTGGAGGCATAGGGTGTCTCACATCTCCTCCACCTCGCGATCTTGGACACTCTTTCACCATGTGACCTTCGATGTTAAACCAGTGCACCAGACCTGTGCTCGACCTCCTCTAGGTACGGTCGTGTTATCTGATTTCTTGGGATAATTAAGGATATTATGTTTCGAGGCCCTCAGGTTGCATACATGGAGTACCGAGAGACTTATGGATGATAGTGTCCACTTGCAAAAATAGAGGACCACTTCACTACCATAGATCTTAGGTTCATCATGATGGTATCCATGACATCATCTTGTTTCTGAAAGATGATGGGTCTTGATCCCTGAGGTACAAGTCATGTATTTTGGTAAGGGTCACTTTAATATTTCAGGAATTTGAGTATGTTGCATTTAAAGCTTATTTTGATTATAGAACATTTGCTTGGAAGTTATGTTCTTTGCCCTATTTCACCTTGGTGGTTGACATTACTCCCTAATAAGTGGTCACCCTTAGGGATGGATTTTCTACCAGGAGGTCTCCTTGACAAGTCATCATTCCACTCCCGATCATACTTATCCTTTTTCATCACTTCACCCCTTGTTCATATCCTTATCTTTTGGGTTTTTGGGTGTATTTACCCAAGAAGGGATTGTACCTAATTTCATGGGAAGAAGGGGTTGAAGGCATAGAGGTTTGCAGTTAGAAAAAGATAAAATCCAATCATAAACCTTCTAGATGCTCACCTAGGGATCCCAAGGACAATGAAATGTCTCTCATAAGAAACTGATGGGACATGTGAAAAATAACAATATAAAAATTACAACCAAGGTAGAGTGAGTGTGGGCAATGTTTTTCATGCTTAGGTAGAAGTCCCACACATTTTCTTCAACTTGGGGAAGAAAAATGTGACTAGGGTAGAGTCAAGGTGGGAAATGTTTTTCATGCTTAGGTAGAAGCCCCACCTTGGCTTCAACCTGGAAAAATCTTAAAAAACAAAAGGAAATAAATGGGATTGGAAAATGAATGCATTAAAAACGAAGGTGAAAAACACACTCTACAAAGTCACCCATAAATGAGACAATACAAACCATTGTATGTCATGAACCCCATGCCCAAAAGGTTTAACCCCCCATCCACTTCATTTTCTCCACATGACTTAGAGAGGTTTCCACCTAGTAAACACTCCTTGACTTAAGGAATGATTCACCCAATAGGACACTTTGTCAACCGTCCCATACCTAAACTTGGAAAATTGCATAGGGTCTTTGAGCACATGTTTAATTCGATGAGGTAGTTTTTTGTGTACATTATTGAGTGGATATTTTATTAAATGTGATTTTACTTTCCATGATGCTTTGACTTGAGATCCTTGGAGGGTGCACTTGTCTGTCTTTGCAGGACTTTTAATGGTGGACAATTTGGAGGAACAAGCCCAACTTGGGCCTTCATTAGGGAAAGAATCCCATAGGTTGGATGTCATGGCCCACACACCAAATGATGACACCTTCAAGGAAAGAGAGGACACCTTCTAAAGTTACACCCAACCTTTCTCCATCCCAACAACCTTTTTGGGGAGATCTTATACCATGTCTCTAGGCTTGGCGTATTGCTTGGGGCTAGGGCATGTGGTGGTGAAGATGGAAATTTCGCATGTTTTGATGGAAGACCCCTTGCATGGAGGAGGAGACTCTTGGATTGAAGACACATGGCCTTTGGAGGCCTAGTGCTACCTTCTCCAAACCTAACGAATTTATACATGTGCCAAAATGTCACCCCTCAAGGGGATGATGTCATGTTTTAGGGATTTTCTTTTGTGAAAATTAAATTTAATGTTTTAAAGGGGAAAAATAAAATGAAATGTATCCATTCTTTTTTGTTTACCCTTGTTAAGCGAACAAACTTTATTTTAGGAGTTTTGTATAAATATGAATCATTTCATTTCATTTTAGAACATAGATCTCCCATTTTGGAGAAGGATACCTGGCTGAAATTTGTGCCCTCTTTGGGAAATTTGGATCTCTCTCTCTCTCTTATGAAAATGTCTTTTGGTGAATTATATTGGTCTATTGTGGACTAAGGTGGTGCACACCTCTTGGAGACTTATTCTCTTTCTTATGAATGGACATTGTTTGGTGAACTAGGGTTTTATATTACATCTCTCTTGGAATTGGTAAGAAAAATATGCAATTTGTTAGTTCTTCTTTCTTATTTCATAGTGTTATTGGTTGAAACCCTAGGATAATTATAAGTTCATGCACCCCCCATCAAGCTTCATCTCATTTTCTAGTTGATAGTCATTTTTGGACAAGGTTTCTAGGAGGAGTACAAGAGTGTACACCCTCCTAGATTTACCTAAGTTTGATTTGCATGTCGTAGGGAGTAAAAGGGATTACAGCCCTAGGGATATTTTGGATATAACTCTTACATACAAGACTCCATTTACCCAATATTTTAAAGGAACTAATGTAAATTTTATATTGGAGAAATAAAATTACTTGCATTAGGTAACGTGATTTTACGAGATTTTCAAATTGTTTGAAGTGGAATCAATTCTATGCTATAATAACTTGATTGAGCCACTAGGGAATCTTATTTTTCCATGGATATATTATTTCTTTCATAACTTAAAGATACATACATTAGGGCTGCAGAAAACTACTCTATATCTTTGAATTTAACTTGCATTTATATCGTGGAAATTTGCTAGTAAGCCATTACTATGATTCTACTGCTAATTGGTGAACTTTTGGTCGGATTAATTGCTTGTTATCATGGTTGAAACTTGATTCTATAGAAAAAAAAATCTGCATCCACTTGTATGTTACAAACACACTCAAAAAACTTCATACAACATCCCTCTAAGACCACTGAAGTTTGTGCTAAATTATTGGGAACTAATATACTTGTTTTATGTTTCATTTATCAATAAATGTTTGATGCTTTGAGTGGTTAAATGTGTAGTAATTAGATTTATTTCTTGCTAATATATGCTCATTTTTATTTTTTTAGTTTGGGACAACATGCTCAACTTGTTTTTCCACTTAATCTTTGAGCTTGTATACTTGTCTCTTCTTATATCTCAGGCAGGTACAACAATATTCCGCAGGTACTCAAGCACTTGGAAACCATTAACCACCTCTGAGAATTATTTCTAAGACACTCTCCACTTATTATTTAGACCTATAGGGGTATCACATCCATAAAACCACTTTCCATCTCATTTCCCTCTAGGGTCACCCAATAATCCCCCATTGTTTAGGATTTCTCCTTCACTAAAGAGAGGGGAGGGTTTATCTAAGGTGATAGTAGGTATAATATCCCAGAGTTATTTCCATCTCATGGAATGGGTTGGGAGTTTCCCAACCTATACTTTTCGTGATAACATGTTGGCATCATTTCCAGGGAGGATTTTGAATCCTCTTTTGTGCCCTAACAACACTTTGGCAAGATTCCAGCCAAAATTATTTACCCCTAGCTTTCCTAGCGACTCCAACTAAAGGAAGTTCCCCTTCCACCCTTGATAAGTTGTTCTTGAAGCTCATATGGAGACCCCAATATCCTAGAATCCACCTTCCCATAAGACTTCTCCCCCAGGAAGATTCAATCCTTCTAAGGTTTTCCAAAGAAGGCCTCCTATAAAATATCTCGTTGTCAAAACCCTATTCCAAGGAAGCCTTCCCCTTGTTCCAATGTCTCACCCTTGGGGAAAAGTCCTCTAAAAACCTTTAAACATGGCCACTATTATCTGATATCCCAATGTCATGCCAAAAGAGTCTCACAAATGGTTGTTGAAGTTCTTGGGAAACAATGTGATCATAGATGGCGATCATATTTATGCCATGGGCCGAGATATGGAGAATGAAGAAGTAGAACATGAAGACATAGAAATGAGGCTTGACAGATTCATCACTAACTGAATATGCCCAAATATGGTTTAGGGGCCTTCTTGATAACCATGTAGCATCCTATGAAGATTTCACTAAGTATTTTAAGAAAAGATGGACAACAAAGAAGGACATCAGGATTCTTATGACTAAATTCAATCAAATAAAGAGAAAGGAGAATGAGACAGTAAGTGAATTTGACAACAGGTTTGACAGATTGTATATCCAAATCCCAAAGTATTTGTGTCCGCAAGAAGCATATGTCTGTCTACTTTATATGAATTATTTTGATGGGAAATTTTGTTTCATATTAAAGGATAAGAATCCCATGAGTTTGGAACAAGATAAAGAGTATATTATAGAGATTGAATAAAATATTCTCGACTCAAAGGTTGGTCCTTTTTAGTATCCACATGTCAATACAGAAGCAAATACCAAAGCTCCCTGTAGCAGTGCACCAGATCCAATTGCTCTCTTGACTCAAAATATAGACCAGATGAGTACTCAATTCGTCCAATCTTGAAATCATATCATGGGTTGATTGACCATTGTGGATAGAAATCAATCTTCCCCTAGACCTCAATTTTCTAGACAGCAGAGGGATGCCATAGGTTGAAGGCCAAAGCCTCAACAAGAGGAAAAATCTCCTGACACATTGAACCCAGTTGGAATGGTCAACATAGAAGAAGCACCATGTTGTTATCCATGTCAAGAATCTCATCTAGAGGATGAATGTCCCATACGTGATGAAGAATCCTCTAATAGTATGAACTTCATGAACATGATGTGTAACTTCGGAGAATAATGTATTACTCAAGAACAAATTGATGAAGTCAGAAAAAGAGGAGCCAGATAAGGATGAATCCAAGTGTTAAATCAGTTAATATAGGATCAGAAAAAGGAATTGAGGAAAAATGAAATTTTGACATATGAAAGAAGACACAAGGATTTAGCTCCTTTGCTACAACCTTCCACTCCACTTCATCTAGAGATAGAATTTCATCTTCCATCTATAGAGAATGTGGTCACACCACCTCTACCTTCAATCCATGAATTGCTTCCAAAACAAACTTCAACAGAAGAGGAGATTCAGTTAAACATAGACATGCCAACCATGATTGGAAAGATAAATATGATGGTCCCTGTGACAAAGATGTGAAATATTCCCTCTGTGAGGTTATAATTTTTGAAACTATCAGAAGTACCAACTGAGAAGGATGATCCTCCCATAGTTTTAAATACTATGTATCTTGACTAGAAAAGGGATAATAACCCTCCCTTCTATCTCTCTTTGGGGGTAAACGGTCTCCTCCTTAGCAATTGTTTGTTGGATTATGGGGCCTCAACAAATGTGATGTCCTAGAAGGTGATGGAACAAATCGTCTTGAATACAACCTGACCATATGGGAATGTTTGTGGCATTGATTCCAAGAAAGTCAAGGTTTACGGGCTTGTGGAAGACATTGAACTTTATTTGTTGGATTTTCCTCATATCAGCCTCATTATGAACATAGTGGTGATTGAAATTCCATATTCTTGTGGAATTCTTATTTCAATAAGTTGTTCTATTTCTCTTGGGGTTTTCCTTAGTATGGATCTCACCCATGCACATATTCCCATGGGGGATGGTATTTTTGAGATTTAATATAGTTGGGAGTGTTGAAAATCACAACAATACTGAGAGGGAGGGTGAATCAGTATTGTATTAAATTTTTGTATTTTCTTTTTCTTCCAACCATTTAAGTTATAAGTAGTGCACACTTAATGACAAGAACAAGAATAAATCAAACCAACGTGTAGAAATCAAAACAACAGAGAAATTAAACTAGCACACTTACTGACAATAACTAATGAAAAGAATCAAAATCAACATAGTAGACCAGGATTTTACGTGGAAACCAATAAAGGGATAAAACCACAAATATTTTATTCTTCTTCAATAATTCAGGCACCAATCCATTACAATGAGAACACCAATTCTTTGATTGAGCACCAACTCATTGTTTTACCAACACCTACTGGAAGGAAGCTTCCACTGCCCATATTTATTAGCTCCAACTGAAAGGAGGCTCCAAACCCCTAGTTTTACCATCACCAACTGGAAGGAAGCACCAACTTCCTATATTGAGCACCAACTCAAGGACTACGCATGCACCAACCTATTGAGGACACCAATCCTCAGTGAGATAAAACTCACCCTAGCACCACCCTTACACCCTAGTTTTGAAAATAAACCTTATAATGCAGGCTTGTGGATTTACATTTATGTTTTTGTGAACAATTGCAATATTTTTCTTCCTTACACTTTCGTGCACTACAAAATTAGAGAGTATCCATACTTATATCATTTTTCCCAAGTCCACCTTCTTGTATGTGGATGCAAAACAGTTACATTGTGGACAAATTTTGACCACATCAAAATTTTGTCAATTACAACTGTGTCTAAATAAGGTATGATGGTTATATTGTGGACAACCTTTGACCAAATCAATGCTCAATTCAACCTTCATGTATGTGGACACAAAACAACTGCATTGTGGATAAATTTTGACCACATAAAAATTATGTCAGTTAAAACTGTGTCTAAAATAAGGTATGATGGTTATATTATGGACAATCTTTGACTAAATCAAATGGACCAATTCAAATGGATAAATTTCCTTCATATTCCATTCCTCACAGTCCATATCGCACAGATCATACCACACAATTCATATTGCTTAGTCTATATTTCTCACTGTCTCACTATTGCAATCCATTCCGCATAGTCCATACCACACAAAACATACTGTGCAATTCATACTAATCAATATTTACTACTCAATTCCATACTTCTCATTGTCTCACTATTGCATAGTCGCATTGTCACAATGTCACACACCATTGCACTGTCCAATGTCACATTGTCGCATTATCGCACTATCTCACTGTCACACTATTGTATTGTCACACCGTCACTCTGTTGAATGTCACACTGTTGCACTATGTTTCACTATCACATTATCCACTGTCAAATTGTTTCACTGATGTGTACTTGAAACCAACTTTTTACCTTCTTTCTGCGACATCCACCACTTTTCTTATTGCAACACATTTCTTACTGTGTACACACATTACCACACACATGTCATCTACGTATTCACATGATACTACACACACATCAACTGCATTGTTTCTACAGACTCCACTGAGTTTGACATCAATGAAAACTATGCACAACAAATGCCCCCTTTGTCATTGATGCAAACTATACCATTGAGTTGCTCCCCCTACTAGTGTGTTCCTTTGACATTTTCTCCCCCTTTTTGTATGCTCCTCTTTGTCACAGTTCATCGCAAATCTATTTTTCTCCCCCTTTGACATCAATGGAAAAATGAACTTCCATACTGTCTGCGCACATACTGAGAGTGTATCCCCCTGAGGCTGGGTAGCCTCAAACCTGTAGTGAAGGTTTATAAATTTGAATGTAGAATGGGAAGGACTCCCAACTTCTCTCTGAGGTACTCAAAAGAGCCCCTAGGTAATGGCTTGGTAAATATATCTACAATATTCTCTTTGGAAGAAACATATTCTAATTTAACCACCCGATATTGAACCTGTTCTCTAAAAAAGTGATACTTAAAGGGGATATGCTTAGTTTTAGAGTGTTGAACCTAATTTTTGGAGATATTTATACACTTGTGTTATCTCACATTATAGAAACATGTTGATCATAGGGAACTTGAATATCCTTAATATTGGTATTTATCCATAACACTTGTGTACAACAGGATTCTACAGGTATATACTCTACTTCAATTGTGGAGAGAGAAACAAAAGTTTGCTTCTTACTGAGACAAGATACTAAACAACTGCCAAGGAAAAATGCACCTCCTTTGGTGATTTTTCTAACATCAATACTACCTTCCCAATATGCATCTGTATAAGCTCTGAGAACAAGGTCTATATTTTTTGGATACCACAATCCATAATCACTAGTGCCTTGCAAATACCTAAATATTCTTTTGACTACAAGATCATGAGTATCCTTGATATTTGACTGAAACCTGCCTACCAAACCAACAACTTGCATGATATCATGTATTGAAGTTGTGAGATAAAGTAGATTACCTATCATAGATCTGTACATGGTTTGATATATCTCTTAAGCATCATCATCCTTGTTGAGTTTGCAACTGGTAATCATAGGAGTTCTTACTGGTGCACAATTTTCCATTCCAAAATTCTTCAAAATTTCCTTGAGATATTTACTTTGGGAAATAAAAATTCCTTTTTCATATTGATGAATTTGTAAACCAAGGAATAAAGAGAGTTCTTGTAACATGGAAATATCAAACTCTTGTTGCATTACAGTTGCAAACGTCTTACTCATTGATTCAATATTACTACCAAAAATAATGTCATCAACATATACCACAATAATTAACAGATCATTACCTTCAAGCTTGATGTATAAGTTACTATCAACGGCTCCATTTTTGAATCCTTCCTGGTGAAAATACCCATCTAATTTGTAATACCAAGCTCTGAGAGCCTATTTTATCCCATACAAAGATTTTTTTAATATGTATACATAATCCTTTTTGTCAATTAGAAAAAATCCTTATGGTATCTCCACATACACTTCTTCCTCAAGGTCACCATTTAAAAATGTTGATTGACATCCATATGATAAACTTTGAATTTTTTGTAGCATGCAAGATATAAAAACATCTTGATGGCTTCACTTCTTGCAACAAGGGAAAAAGTTTCTTCAAAGTCCACTCCTTCAACTTGAGCATACCCTTTGCATACCAATCTGGCCTTATTTCTAACTATTTGTTCATCTTTATTCAACTTGTTTCTGTATACCCATTTAGCTCCAATTACATTCTTGTATTTTGGTCTTGGAACAAGATCCCATGTCTATTTTTTCTCTATTTGATATAGTTCTTCATTCATGGCTTTGATCCAATGGTCATCCTGAATTTCTTGCAAAACATTTTGGGGTTCAACCATGGACAATAGTGCAAAGTTTGCAAAGGTATATGTATCTATAATTTTTCTTCTAGTTTGTACACATGTCTCCTTATTTCCAAGAATTTGACTTTCTAGATGATTTTTTTTAACATACCTTGATGTAGTCTTTGGTTGAGATGTTTCCATTATTTCCCATTCTTTTGAATCCTTTGCTTCCTTATTCCCATTTATGTTGTCATTTTGTGGTTCATTATTCACTGGTTCTTCATCCGAGTCAACATGATATTGGAGTCTTGCTAGTGTAAATGCTCCTTCGTTTACCTTTACATCTATACTCTAAACTATCTTGTGGAGACTTTTGTTGTATCATTTGTATCCTTTACTTCTAGAGGAGTATCCCAAAATGATACCTTCATTTTCTCTAGAATTAAACTTTCCTAATTTATCTTCATTTATTTTAATGTAGCATTTGCTTGAAAATATTTTGAAGTGCTTTATTGATGTTGGTCTACCATGCCACAACTCATAGGGTGCTTTTTCATTGTTTACTCTTATGTGTGCTTTGTTGAGGATGGTGACAAGAGTTTGGACAACTTCTCCCCAAAAGGTTCTGGGTACCTCTGATTCATCAATCATGGCTCTAGCCATTTCTTGAATTGTTATGTTCATCCTTTCAACTACTCCATTTTGTTGAGGGGTTCTGGTAATAGACAATTGTCTCTTTATCCCATGTTTTTCATAGAAACTATTGAATTCATCAAATGTGAATTCTCCTCCTCTATCTGACCTTAGGAATTTGATTTTTATGTCAAATTCATTTTCTACATGATCCTTGAAGATTTTAAATTTTTCAAAAGCCTCAAATTTATGCCTCAACAATATCACCCAAGCCATTATGGTATAATCATCAATTAAAAAAATGAAATATCTTTCACCTCTATGGAATTGTTTACTAGTAGGGCCACAAAGATTTATGTGAATCATATCAAGAGGTCAATTGGTGGAGTGTTGTCTTTCCTTGAATTGAAGTCTTGACTATTTTCTAAAATGACATGAATTGCATATAATATTCTCAAGTTTGGAGATTTTAGGCATATCTCTTACAACATATTTCCTTTCGAGCTTAACAAGATGATAAAAAATGAGATGACCTAGTCTTTTGTGCCAAATCCAACTTTCATCAGTTTTACCAATGCAACATTTTTCTTTTCCTTCTTCTAAAACATACACATTCCCTGAAGTTTTGACTGCCTTTACCACAGTCTTCCCTGGATTTTCATCCATTACCTTACAACCTCTTGAATGAAAAAGAACATTGTTTTATTGGTCATACATTTGACTTACACTCAATAAGTTATGTTTGAGACCATCAACATGCAACACATTACTTTCTTTGGTATTTCCCTTTTTATCTTCATCTAAAAAAATTGTTCGTTTTCCTCTAATTCTAGTTGGAGCATTGTTTCCAAAAGTGACATCACCACCTTTTTCTTCAGTTAAGAATTCAAACTTTATTTTATCTCTTTTCATGTTCTTGGAGCAACCACTATCAATGTACCATTTATTTTATTGATTGTTGGCATATAGAGCTAGTCCACAATTTTCTTCAGTTTTATTTTTTTTCCTCTAAAACTTGGTAAAGTCTTATTTTTTGTCTTTCTTAAATATAGGAAATAACTTGCTTTTGCATTCACTTGCTTTGTGTCCAAAATTATTGCATATGTGGCACTCAATGTCATTCAGTAAAGGAGAGAGAATTTTGAAACATATCCTTTTAAGATTTGTTTAATCTTGTTCTTACATTTATGTTGTATCTAAAAAGTCTACAACTTACAACCTTATGTCCAAAATTTCCACAAGAGAAACAATATCCATAAAATAAATTTGGATACCTTGGAATAAAAAACTTACTTGTGGGAATTGATGTTTTTCTGCAAACTTGATAATATTAAGACTCCTTTTTCTTTCTTGCTTCATAAAAGGGTCGATTCATTTTGAACTGCCTCTTCTTTTCATGTTTTTCATTGTTTGGATGATTGTTGTTTCCCGTGAGAGAATTTGCATAACTTGTAGCCTTTCCATTGGTTGACTTGTTGGTGATTTATTCAGCTTTGACAATTTTCAAAATTTATTTCTATCCTAGTCCTGTCTTGTCAGCTGGTGCCCTTTGATTGCTCAAGATGGTATCTAGAGTTTCATATCCATTTATGAATTTTATTTGAATCTTGGATTTCTCTAAATCTTTTCTTAAGACAACTATTTCAGCTTCTAGAGTTTTATAGATATTCTCCTTTTCTTTTATATGATTTATCAATACTTATTCTTTTCTTTTGTCTTCTTCTAGTTGGATTTTTAAGATGATTATTTCTTCACTAACCTCATTGTATTTTTCTTTGTAGACCTATAACTATTATTTTCTTAGTCTATTATTTTTCTCAAGACATGAAATTTCCTCTAGAGCACTAATGATTTCTCCTTCCATGTCTACTACACCTTCACACTCTTATGTGTATATTTGATCAGATATGTGTTGCTCCAAAGCCATGATAAGTTTTTCATCCTAAATTATATCAAGCTCATCTTCTTCTTATTCAAAAATATTTCTATCCTCCTTTGAATAAAAATTATTCCTTTTAAAAGACTTTTTAAAATCACTAGGTTTATCCTTTCCTTTTCTTTCCTTTTCATTGATGTTGTTTCTTTTGACTGGAAACTTAGAATAAAAATGATCAATTTTACCACAATGAAAACATTTAAATGGTAACAT
>SNQJ01S0016773.1:0-25084 GCA_010110895.2 Picea sitchensis
TTAATTAAAACAACGGAAGGCTACAACATTTAGAAGGTATATGAGCACATTTATAATGACAAGTACTATGCAAACAAATGGATATATGCAAAGGTTGTATGTGTTTCTCCCCATGTTTCTTATGGATTTTCCCATTTCACTGTAGCTATATTTGGAAATCCTTCACAACACTGCTCGCCCCCAATTTCCACTCTTGTTTCCTTAGGGATCAGGTCACTAACATTCTCCTCATAAATAGAGGGAACCATTGACATGCATACAGTCCAATCATTTGACAATTTTTTATGAGGATTTAGACAAAAACCAAACCAATAAATGCTTTGATGTGAAAAATGTGGTATTATTATGACAATGGAAACAAATGGACATGTACACATTGAATCCTAGAAACACACATGGACAACATTAGATGAATTATTGATCATATTCCTTCCTACCACTTCAAATTAATTAAAACAATGAAATGCTACAACATTTAGAAGGTGTATGAGCACATTTACAATAACAAATACTATGCAAACAAATGGATATATGCAAAGGGTTTGTGTGTTTCTCTTCCTCTTTCTTATGGATTTTCCCATGTCATTATAGCTATATTTAGAAATCCCCTTAACAACATTGCATGCCCCTTATTTCCATTCTAGGGGTCAAATCACTTATATTCTTCGTAAATACAACTAGCACAAACAAATAATAAAAGTTAGTTGATATACACTAATTGATACCATCAACTTAAAAAGGTGGAGGAATGTGTTGATCAACATATATTGACCACCTTTAATTATTTGGTTGCACTAGCGGTCGTGCATTAGTTTACTATAGTATTCTTTGGTTGCTTTTGATTGTTGTGGTTAGTTTTAGTTGAATAAAGTTGATTTCAAACCTTAATGGTTTAATATTGGTTGGTTTTGATTGATCTTGGTTGACTGGTAGGGAGAGCACTATCCACCCGCATGTAGCATCTTAAAGACTCTATTAGTTGGATGGCCATGCATCAGTGGAATCTATGTTCCATCTCGTCACCACTGTAATATATCTTGAATGGCCATTGGCATAAACCATCATGCACCATCCCGCGACCACCCTGCACCTTCCATTAGCCATCCAAATGTTCCCATGCCCATACAATATACGACGTCTACAATATACAACATGGATTGATGATGGCATTGATTGATGACCAATACATTGCATTAATTCCATGCTTGTTTGAATTTTGAATTTAGTAAAGGTGCTAAGGATTGATTCCCATTCAAATTCAAATTTTGAATTTGTAAATACACACAACCTATGTTTTGTTTCATTGAAAATTTTGAAGCAAAAGGTTGGGTGCTGCAGAGAGAGATTTACCACCTTTATTCCATTGCGCACCTTCACACTTGAGTATGGTAGTTAGAATGACATAGCGGATGGACTTTCAATCAAGGATGTGGACGTAGCAGGTGGACTTCAGCAACCGAAAAAAAATCTAGAGGGGCTGCTTCAGAATGGTTTACACAGGAATCCTCTCCAACAACCAAGTTATTGCCATAAAACAGATCAAATTATCCCCAATCGCTAAGAATAATTTATTATCAGAGATGCACATTTTAGGGCATCTTCGCCATAGAAATATATAAAAAAAAAAATGGATATTTCCACAATGGCCATGACATGACAATCCTCTCTGAATTCATGAATCATGCCCAATCTTAGCTTGCTTGTTCTACTGCATGGTCCACAAGATTATCAATTGAATTGGAGACAAAGATTGAAGATAGCAGTGGGGGTGGATTTTGGGTTGGACTACCTTCATCATGGCTTGAGGAATGCAATCATTCATGGCGATATGAAGCCGACCAACAAACTTTTGGACAAGCATTTGGAACCCCATATTGTTGACTTTGGTTTGGCCCAAGTTATAAGAAATAATCAACGTACCTAGATATTGTTAGGGCCTCCGTTTGTGTTTATTGTTGGTCACATATCTCTGGGTACAAAAAATAAATATGGATTTTTTTTAGCTCTTTATAGAGTAGAAAATATTTATTTTATTTTATTTATGCCTTCAAGTCTACAAATCAAAGTACAAGTTATAATAGTCAATAATTTCTTCTTCTTTTTTGTTTAATTATGTAGTGCAGTTGTTGCTTCTGTCCATTTTAATAATTTGAAGCTCTAAAACATGGTTATAAAGAGATCCATTTTAAATCATTAAAACTCTTAAATAGATTTGATCCCTTTTAATGCTTGATAATTCCAAAGTTAAGATAGATTTGTGTTGATTTTATTTCATGTTTGGTGAAAAACTCTAAAAAGTGCTCCAAATGAGGGAATATATGCAATCCCTTCCATCAAATTTAGTTCATATTTGGTGAAAAACTCCAAAGAGTGCTCCAAATGAGGAATATATGCAATCCCTTCCGTTAGCACTGAGAGTCACCCTCAGATTGCAAGAGGATAAGCCCAGTACCCATCAAAAAAGTTTGTGAATGTGAATTAATGATGAAAGGTCAAATGGACAATACTCAGAATCATAATTTTTTAACACAGAAAATTGGGCTAGCATGCATAAGTAAATGAGGTTTTGATTAACTTCAGTAAGTGGTTTAAGGATAAAGGTGAATAGAAGGAAGACTTAGTGAGGAAGGTGGATAGGTCTGCTATAAGCATCAAGCCTTCAAGCAGTCAGGAGAAAAAAAACTCAGTCATAGGAACCTCTTGAAACTAAAGTTTAAAACACTGAAAAATAGTCAGAGCAACATTATAATCAAACATTGATTATAACACAACCACACCATCTCATATGGATCATCCAATCATGAGAATTTCAGATTAAGAGGAAACAAGATGATGAAAGGAAACTGACTTCTATTAACAAAAATGTCTCAAGTCCCATACATAACCAGAGAATAGCTATGCTTAGTCAAAATATTACAAAAGGGAGCTCTGATCAACCATATGACCTTTCTCATATCATTCATATTATGTATTTATAATCAACATAGTAGCTGGTGTCTTCTCTTGTCTGTCTTGTTCCTTCTGTCAGAAGAAAACTTGGATCAATCTGGGCCTGCAGAAAAAACTGCCCTCTATGGAACCTCGAGCTAACAGTCTTTTGTCTCCTCGGCCAGACCCTCCATGCTTCCATTTAAGGGGGGTAGTTGATTGTTCAACCACCATTCCTTCTTTCATTAACTGATCTCTCGTTGGAAAAACTGTCCTCTATGGTACTTCGGGCTGACAATTTTCTGTCTCCTCGGCCATAACCCCATGCTTCCATTAAAGGCAGTAGTTGATTTCTCTATTTCCTCTAGTGATAGATTGGTCGCAGTCTATTAACGTTTTGTTTATCCTTGCGACGTTCCTTTAATGATTTCATTTAACGCCTAGTTTATGTTGCCACGCGTTGATCTCGGATTGGACCCCATATAAGCACGTGATTGTGGAAGTTGTCAAGGGCGGTTTGGGTCCACACTGCTTCGTCCCCTGCAATCCACCACCAACTTCCACGTACCTCTTTATCTATATCGTGGTTTCAATTATAGGACCGCTCTAATATTTTAACGTTCAAGCATGTTTTTTCCCCACAATGAAGTCTGGTCATCGATCTGTTGCAATCTGCGATCTGGGCAACCCTGCTATTTTAGCGCCCCTGCTAAAATTTATCCATTTTCCAATTCCAAAATCCTTTTCACCGTGTTTAGAGATGGAGCCAATTTCGGTGCTTGGGAGCTTTGAGTGTTGAGCAGGAATACCTCATGGAGGACGATCTCTCAAATCTGATGTGGTGTCTGATGTCATTGTGCTAACATGTCACGGAAAGAAGGGTGACATGTGTCACATGGAAATGGGTGAATGACGCAACCTAATGACCTGGAATAAGTGCCACATGTCAGGGCCAAATGGAAGCCACTTGTCTCCATGGATGAGCGCCGCTAGTCCTGACGGATGAGTGCCAAGTGTCTTCGGGACTTCGGGATGCTTGGACGGAAATATCTCGAAGTACTTTCTCACGGTTGACGTGGAAGTATCTTGTTACTTGGGGACTTCGGTACTTTGGCACTTCGGGGCTTCTATCTAGTCGTTAATCCTTGCATGACTTTGAAACCCTGACTACCTGAGAGTCGTTGATCTGAACTGCACATGGGATCTCCACCGTTGAAAATCGAGCATGTCTGCTTGCTTGTATTTCAATCTAGAAATGGATTGCTCTTAATATTGCATTTCTCTAATGGTTGTTCCTTGTGCAAATAAAGGACTTGGTCAGCCTGCAAAAACTACATATGACCCATGACAACTTCATGTGATAACATTGGCTCCGCAGGGGATGGCATGTTCCCTGTGAGCTTCCATGAACAAACAGCTTTAGTGTATTATCCTAGGGCTATGGGGCCACTCATTTAAATAGAAATAAAAGAAAAAATTATATTTACAATGAATGGAAAGCCAATCATGGCTTAAGAAAAATATTTTTTTAGAAAGTGCCCATTGACAGGGCCACCAAAAACTTCGGAATCCTCCAAGTTCTGCAATTTATAAGTGTTATTTGAAAATACCTCAGAAATCTTAAATGGACCAATCAACAAGGCTACGAATTTACCATGTTTTCCTTTGTCTTGCTTAGGTGCATACCACTTGAGTACTAGATCTCCCAGCTGAAAATATTATTTCCTTATCTTCTTATCAAAGCCTTGCTTGATCTTCTGTTGATGGTCCTATGCTTTTCCAAGTAGCTTCTCCCTAGTCTGTTGTACTTCTACAAACTATTGTATCCTCCTTACCATATCATCAGGTTCTCCTTGGTAGTCCTGGAGGAATTTTTCCACAGGAAAGGCAAGCTGAGTAGGAAAGATAGCCTCCACCCCATATACAAGTTGAAAGGGGGAAACACCAAGTAACCTCTTTGTTGTAACTCTATCATCCCATAAGGAAAATTTTAGCTTTGAGTCCCATGCTTTTTTATTGTCTTCTAACAATTTCTTGATGATCTTTATGAGGCTCTTGTTAGAGGACTCTGCCAAACCATTTCCTTGGGGGTAGTAAGGAGTAGAATGGACTAATGTAATCCCATACTATTCACAGAACCTGATCAATGGTTCAGCTTTGAAGGAGGCAACATTGTCAGTAACAATCTTGCTTGGACAACCAAATCTTGACATGATATCCTCGAGAAAACTAATGATTACCTTGTGGGAGACATTCCTCGTAGGAATGGCTTCTATCCACTTGGTAAAGTAATTAGTGGCAATCAAAATCCACCTATGTTAACCACTTGAAGTTGGATGGATTTCCCCAATGAAGTCAAGACCCCACTGTTGAAAGGTCTAGAAACCACCACATGCTTCAAAGGAAAATATTTGAGTTGTTACTTTCCAGAAAACTTTTGGCATTTGACACAAGCTCTAATATTTTCACAAACATTAGTAAAAAGGCTAGGCCAGAAATACCCAGCTTTGAGGATCTTATAGTCTGTGGTTCTCCAAAAATGATGGCCCCCACATAAGCTGTCATGAAAGTCAGTCATGGCCCTTTGAGCTTCATGTGGATCTAAACATCTCAAAATAACTCCTAGAGGATCTTTCCAATACAAGATACGATCAATGTGACAATAACTGATTGCTTTAAGCTTCAAATCTCTCACCTTGTTCTTGTCCAAACCATTAGGGGGCTACAACTTCTGCAAAAAATATACGATGTCCTTATACCAAGTGCATTCTGGAAAATTTGGGTTGGCATGTGAGCTTTTATTAACAAACTCAGCTTGTTGATTTTTTGAGTTTATGTTCATGAAATTAACCCCTAAATCTTTGCAATTTGATTCATCCAGCAACCTGGCTAAACCTTGGCCTTTCACTAGTTTAGTGGGCTTCATTTCAAGGTCAAATTCCAGAATTTCAGCAATCCATTTGTTCATTTTCACATCTATGTCAGGCTGGATGAGTATCTCTTTCACTAAGGCTAAAGGGACATATGCAACAATCTTTGAGTGCAGAACATATATTCTGAAAGCTTTCAGGGCTTTGACCAAAGCATAAGCCTGATTTTCCATGATATGATATCTCATTTATGCATCCCTCAATGCTCTACTGAAAAAGGAAATAGGTTGCTCTATCCCCTCTGTATTTTTCTGCAGCAAAACAGTAGCCAATGTGTCAAATGAGGCAAAGGAAAATATCAAAAACTCCTTGGAATAGTCAGGGTTGATGAGCGCAGGTGCTTCAATCAAGGCCTTTTTTATCTGATCAAAAGACTCTTAAGCCTCAGTAGTCCATTTCACCTCATTCCCTTTCCTAAGCATGGTTGTAATGTACTTCACTAATTCAGCAAAGTTAGAGATGAACCTTCTTAGAAAATTGATTTTTCCCAAGAAAGATTGAACTTCTTTCTTGGATCTAGGAAAGGATAAGGTTTGAATGGCCTCTACTCTTCTTGGATCAATTCTTACCCCTTCTGCTGACACAATGTGTCCCAATAACTTACCCTCCTTCATAGAAAACAAGGACTTCTTAGGATTGATAGAGAGATCAAAATTTTTGCACTTCAGGAAAACCTTTTTCAAATGATGATAATGCTCTTTATCAGATTTTGAGAACATTGTAATGTCATCTATATATATGACTACAAACTTGTCCTTCTCCCCAATGAAGGCAATGTCCATTGCTTGTTAAAAGGTCGTTCCTACATTCATCAATCGAAAGGGCATTTTAGCATACATGAATGTGCCCCAAGGAGTAGTAAAGGTTGTCTTCTCCCTATCTTCAGGCAAGACAGAGATCTAATTGTAGTCAGAAAATCCATCAATCATAGACATCCTAGATGAACTAGTGACTCTCTGCAAAATGTGCTCCATCTTTGGCAAGGGGTAATTATCTTTCTTGGAGCTTCTATTCAAATTCTTGAAATCAACACATAGTCTAATTTCCCCATTTTTCTTCCTCACAGGGACCAAGTTAGCCACCCACTCAGAGTATCTCAAAGGAATGATGATTTTGGCATCCAACAGCTTCTTCACTTCTTTTTCCATAATAGGAAGCAGCATGGGATTTATCTGTTTGAGTTTCTGCCTAAAAGGCTTGGTCTCCTCTTTCAAAGAGATCTTATGTTCAATGTTGTTTGTGTCATATATTCTTAAATCTTCATATTTCCAGGAAAACACATCGGCAAACTCCTTTAAAATCTTAACATACTCAACCATTTGTTCCTTTGACAAGATGCTAGACAACTTAACATACTTTGGATCCTCCTCTGTACCTAAATTGCATTCAGTCACCTCAGCATTTTCAGTTGAACCTTTAACTTTTACAACAGCATCATTTCTATCAAACAATCTCTCCAAGGGGACTAGTCCTTTTGGAATAAGGTTACTGGGCAACTGAACAATATGATGGTCAACAATTTTATTCAGAAAAATATTAGCATTTGGGCTTTTTTCGGTATCATGATCTTGATCAATATGTAAGGCAGAAAACTCATCCACAGTCTCAAGAAAAAAATTTGTCTCAAGATCATCCTCAAAAACCTTCCAATGTTTGACATTGTCAGGTATAGAGGGTCTATACTTCACTTCCACGTCATATTTGAGTTTAGGGGGAAAAGAAATTCTAAAATTACTTGTTGAAACAGCCAAGGAATCTGCCATAGTGTTCTCCTCTCTTGGAACAAATGAGATATTAAAAGCTAAGAAGAAACTATCAACAAGATCCTAAACTTCATTTTTGTAAGTCCTTAACCTGAGGTGTTTAGCTTGATATAGATTTTTAACTTGATGAACAATTAATTCAACATCTCCAAACACGGCCAACTCTTCAATCCTCATGTCTTTCACAGCCCTCAAACCCAAAACAAGAGCCTCATATTATGACACATTGTTTGTAGTTTCAAATTCAAGCTTGTAGGACAAAGATATGATCTCTTGGGTAGGAGAAATAAAGACTACCCCAGCACCAGCACCCTCCTTAGAAGAGGCTCCATCAAAAAACATCTTCCAAATAGAGGTATTAGGAGGAGGATCTTCACAAGAGGTGATGGACTTCTTTCTGATTTCAATAGGTGGTTGAGGAGCATTAGTGAGCTGCAACATACTGGATCCTAAATCAGTATCAAGTGAAAAAATAGGGTGGTTGGTAGGATTTGCTTCATCACTGATGATGTAGGCTAATTGTGCCTCCCTATAAATCCTTCTATGTTCTCCCCCAAACATAGGAATGGTGGCATATGAAAGGTCCACCTACAAAGTTCCCCCTAGTCTTTTGATCCAAGATCTTGACAAGAGCATCCCAAACTTAGGGGGGACATCAGCCACTACAATATCCATGACCACATTCTTAATTGGCAATTGGAACATGGTAACAACCAGGTCTTTAATAACCCCAAGACACTTCACCTTTCTGGAATCAAATGAGTATAGGTCATGGTAGGTTTTTGTAATTTCCAACCCAAGCTCATCCATGACAGTTTTGGGCATGAGGTTATTAGATGCCCCTGAGTCCATCAAGCAATTGTGCAACACTTTATCATGAATTTTTAATGATGTGTAGAAAGTGGGGGGGAAGAGTCATCTCTATCCTTTACCAAAGGTCCCAGGATGACAGATGGTTTTTCAACTTGAAGGTTGACTGAATCTGTGGAATTAGAGGAAGGTTTGGGCTGCAACATTTTAGAACGATATCTTTTGAATTCCTCATTCATAATCAGCTCCAAAAAAGGTACATGGATTTTGATTTTTTGAATCTCACTCTCAAAGCTAAATGAGGATGGAGATTTCAAAATCTCCTTAACTTCTGGGGTAGGGCTCTTAGTCAATGCCTGGGGGTTTTGTGCATCTTTTTTTTTGTTGCTAGCTACCACAGCCTTAGCAAAAATTTTTGTTTTAGTGGGTTGATCAGAAGTGTCAGTATTCCCCTCTTTATTTTTTAACCTTAGGTTGTATTTACTTGGATTTCCATTTGTTTTTCCCCTTTACTCAATTCATTTAGATGACTATCCATGAGAGACTCTTCATATGCAGATTGGGTTAAATGACGAGATGAAGAGGTGTCACCAACACAATGTATTTCAGGATCAGTTTCTTCTTCCTCTCCTTCTTCATCAGAAACAAGGTTGTTTTGGAGAGGGGCTTAGACATTTTTATCATCTCTATCCCTATTTATTTGATCTCTTGGGAGGACCCGAGGGGCATTATTTGGTCTTCTGAAATTACCTCTATTATCAGCATTTTGTGTGTTCCTATAGTTATGTTTTCCTTCAAGTTTCAACTTCTCCATTTCAACGGAAAGTGATTTTATCAATTTCGTAAGCTCGTCAACTTGATGGTGGACAACGGGGGATTTTGAGGTTGAAGCTTCAGCCCTACCTTTCCTTATGTCTATATCAGACTTTCCCCTAAGTTTGTCAGCTGCCAATATGTTAGATTCTAATTCCAAAGTTGCATCTTGCATATGAACTAGAGAGGTAGATCTTCTTTCTCTCAACAGGAGGAAAAACTCAGGGTCAAAAGCATTGGCATAGGTAATCTTGGAAGAGGTTTATGTAGGCTTTATTTCAGTGGGGATCTTGTTGTACATTCTATTAAATCTTTTCGAGAACTCTGAAACAGATCCCCCCTCTTTCCTCTTAAGTGACCCAAATTATGTAATATAATAAAGAAAATCCTTTGTATCCCCCTAA
This sequence comes from Picea sitchensis, assembly GCA_010110895.2. Lineage (NCBI taxonomy): Eukaryota > Viridiplantae > Streptophyta > Pinopsida > Pinales > Pinaceae > Picea > Picea sitchensis. Next base: position 9,649 of record SNQJ01S0016773.1, read on the forward strand.
TGCCTCAAGAAAGCATCATCCAATGCTTCAATCCCAACAATAGATCCAGGAGTCAAACCCCTAAACCATTTTCTAGCCTCACCATCAAGGCTTTGTACAAATACCCTCATCCATACATCTTCATCCTCAATATTAAGATTATCTGCATAACTATAAAAAGTTGCAAGGTGTTCCTCTGCAGTTATGTCTTCCTCCCCTGTGAACTTGGGCATGTACTTAAGGTAGTCTCCAACTGGGAAAGCATTCATAGACTGAGGTAAAATAAGAGGGGCATACCTAGCAACCACTATGGCATCCATCCTATTTCTAGGAAGATTAGCACCTGCCATTAGATTGTGAACTGTAGGAGAACAAGGGGGAGATGGATTTTTGATAGATACAAATGCATCTTGGATTTTTGGAGAAAGAGGAATCTTTTGAGTCTTGGAGGAAGATGGTATAAGGTTAAATGGAAAAGAGGTTTCCTCTTCTTGAGTCACAACGACTTTGATAGGAGGAGGAGTAGGAAGGCCGAAAGTAGGAAAATATTCAAGATTCTCAAGCCTGAACCAACTTACAACATCGAGAGAAGCAAGGATTTCAAAGTTTTCTTCTTTCAATTTGGGGCTAAAAGAAGAATATTCAACAGGAAAATTTTCAAAATCCGAACTTTTAGAAACTTTAGCAGAAGGTTAAAGAGGAGAATTGGATATGGCTATTAGAGTTTTTAAAGTATAATCATGTAAAAGACCAGGAGTACCTGGTAAAATAGTTGAATAGCCTTCTTGAGAAGCCTTTCCTTTCTTGATAATCTTCTCTAGGTCAGCTTCAGGTGTTTCTAGAGGTAGATGTGGAGTAGACCTCGTGTGTCTGTCTTTGGGAGCCACAACTGAAACAGTGGAGTCGTCAGGTGCAAGCTGCAATCTTTAATGGACTGAATTCTAATGCACCTTTAGAATCTGTATTGCTTTGTCGTTCAATCCTAGGGAAATGTCTTCAATTTGTTCCCCGTCAATGACACCATTAATGTTATCACTGAGAGTCACCCTTAGATTGCAAGAGGATAATCCCAGTACTCATCAAAAAGGTTTGTGAACGTGAATTAATTATGAAAGGTCAAATGGACAAAACTCAGCATCAGAATCTTTTAACACAAAAAATAGGGCTAGCATGCATAAGCAAATGAGGTTTTGATTAACTTCAATCAATGGTTTAAGGATAAAGGTGAATAGAAGGAAGACTTAGCGAGGAAGGTGGATAGGTCTGCTATACGAATTAGGCCTTCAAGCAGCTAGGAGAAGAGAAACTCAGTCACAAGAACCTCTTGAAACTAAATTTTAAAACATTGAAAAGCATTCATAGCATCATTATAATCCAACATCCATTATAACACAACCACGACATCTCATATGGATCATCCAATAATGAGTATTTCATAGTAAGAGGAAACAAGATGATGAAAGCAAACTGACTTCTATTAACAAAAATGTCTCAAGTCCCATACATAACCAAAGAACAGCTCTGCTTAGTCAAAATATTACAAAAGGAAGCTTTGCTCAACCATCCGACCTTTCTCATATCATTCATCTGATGTATTTATAATCAAGATAGTAGTTGGTGTCTTCTCTTGTCTGTTATGTTCCTTCTGTCAGAAGGAAACTCGGGTCAATCCGGGCCTATAGGACAAACTGCCCTCTGTGGTACCTTGGGCTGACATTTTTATGTCTCCTTGGTCAAACCCTCCATGCTTCCATTTAAGGGGGGTAGTCGATTGTTCAACCACTAGTCCTTATTTCATTAACTGATCTCTCCTTGGAAAAACTTCCCTCTGTGGTACTTTGGGATGACAACTTTCTATCTCCTCGACCAGACCCTCCATGCTTGCATTAAAGGGGGTAGTTGATTGCTCTCTTTCCTCTAGTGATAGATTGGTCGTGGTCTATTAGCATTAGGTTTCTCCTTGCGACGCTCCTTTGATGATTTGGCTTAATGCCCAGTTTATGTTGTCACACGCTGATCTCGGATTGGACCCCATATAAGCACGCGATTACGAAAGTTGACAAGGGCAGTTTGGTTCCACACCACTTCAGCACCCGCAATCCACCACCAACTTCCATGTACCTCTTTAGCTATACCATAGTTTTGATTGCAGGATCGCTCTAAGATTTTAACGTTTGAGCATGTTCTGTCCCCGCAATGAAGTGTGGGCATCGATCTACTGCAATCTATGATCTGGGCAACCCTGTTGTTTTAGCACCCCTGCTAAAATTTATCTGTTTTCCAATTCCATAATCCTTTTAACCATGTTTAGAGATGGAGCCAATTTTGGCGCTTGGGAGCTTTGAGTGTTGAGTAGGAATACCTCTTGGAGGACGATCTCTTGAATCTGACGTGGTGGTCTGACGTCATTGTGTCGACGTGTCACGAAAAGAAGGGTGACACATGTCACATGGAAATGGGCTAATGACGCAACCTAATGACCTGAAATGAGTGCCACATGTCAGGGCCAGATGGAAGCCACTTGTCTCCATGGATGAGCGCCACTAGTCCTGACGGATGAGTGTCAAGTGTCTTCGGGACTTCGGCTCTTCAGGACTTCGGGATGCTTGGATGGAAATATCTCGAAGTACTTTCTCCCGGTTGATGTGGCAGTCTCTCGTTACTTTGGGACTTTGACACTTCGGGGATTTTGTCTAGTCGTTAATCCTTGCGCGAATTTGAAACTTTGACTGCCCGAGAGCCGCTGATCTGAACTGCACATGGGATCTTTGTTGTTGAAAATCGAGCCTGTCTGCTTGCTTGTATTTCAAGCTCAAAATGGACTGCTCTTAATGCTGCATTTTGCTCATGGTTGTTCCTTGTGCAAACAAAGGACTTGGTTGGCCTGCAAAATCTACATATGACCGATGACAACTTCATGTGATAACACCTTCCATCAAATTTAGTTCATGTTTGATGAAAAACTCCCAAGGAATTTTTTGTTAGCTTGGGTGCTTTAAATAAGGGGGTTGTGCCACCCTTCCACCAAATTCATCGAGGGAATACATGTGACTTTGATTTCTTTGGGGTTCATTGTAATATGCAAACAAACACACTAATGAAAAACATGTTGCATTTTCCAACTAGCTCTTAATGAAAGAAAAACATATTTATTGTGTTTATATGTGACACCCCTTTGTTTACATTACAATTGTAAACAATTAATGTAACGAAGTAGCATAATTTGTTTTTTAAATATAAGAAGTGCTCAATACAATGTTAATAAACATAGACGGGGGTGTGCCACCCTTCCACCAAATTCATCAAGCGAATGCATGTGACTTTGATTGCTTTGGGCCCACTGTAATATGCAAACAAACACACTAATGAAAAATATGTTGTTGCATTTGCCAACTAGCTCTTAATGAAAGAAAAACATATTTATTGTGTTTCTATGTGACACCCCTTTGTTTACATTACAACTATAAACGATTAATGTAACGAAGTAGCATAATTTTTTTTTTTTTAAATATAAGAAGTGCTCAATATGATGTTAATAAATATAGACGGAAGTAAAATTTTGTTTCAATGACACAAGTCCAACCATTACAACGAAATAGCATAAGAATACTTTAATTTTTTTACTAACGTAGTAAATATTCTTCTATCAACAATTAAGTAAAAGTCGCATAACATTAGATACTAGTACTGAACATTACATGTCTTTTAAAGTCTACGCAAGTGTATGTATCATCAAATCTCATTATCCTAAGTAAATTTATTTTCTACTTAAACTTCTATTGAATTAATTTAACAATAATAATAATATTTAGGAGTTGTTACCGTCGATATTCAAAGTTGGTTCAAATTTAGAACTAAGGGATATCCTTATTCCCAAATAAAAAATGTCATCAAAACAAAACTCTCTAATTATTTTGTTCCACTTTAACCCATTAAAATTTAATAATATTATAACACACTATTATTCTTTTCCTTCTCAAGCTAGAGAAATTCAGTGGAGGGAATTTCCTATATCTTTCAAGCTCATTATTAGCCTCGTCACTATAACGTTATTTTTATTCCATTATAGTTTAAAGTGTAAATTCAATAATAGTGGTTTACTATCGTTATTAAATAATAACCTATATGGCGAGCTTGCGCATTAATCCTATCTACTAATTAATAACCTACTCAAGAATTACTCTTCAAAAATTAAGTTTCCATCTAACTCCATAACTATAATCATGAGATGTACTAATCCTTAATAAACAAAAACAAAATAGCAATTAATAAGAAAAAGAACGCCATCTTACTATTCAAGCACTGGTGACGCAAAAGCATCCCTCTACAATATCGTTCTATTAATGTTGACTATTATTTGCACAAATCAAACAACACTTGTCTTATTACTATTATTGTTTTTGAAAATCCTTTCTCATGTAGACTTTTATGGATTTTAGATTTCACTGGACATTCTCATCAAGGTTACACTTACTACACATTTTGGATACTGAACACCCAAAGGCAACTTACTCTCCATTAATTACCTTAACATAATTTAAGGGTCTATTCCACTTACTAGGTCTTTTATTATCAATAAAGAGATACATCAATAAGACCTTTTATTAACAATGTAAGACATAATTAGTAGCAGTTCAAGTTATCAGTCAAATCACTCCAAACAAATGTTTAACAAAGGAACTTCATTAATCAGTCTTAGCCTTTAATTAACATGAAGTTGGATGCAGGTCTATTATTACTGGGTACAAGGATTAAGATATATATAGCCTTAAAACATCTAATCTATGAGAGGCAATAATTTAAGAGTAAAGAATCGAACAACACAAAACAACAAGTAATTACGACTAATAAGTTGACAACGAGGCAATTAGCATCAGTTCGCATAAAAATGGAGTGGTGTCAGTAAGAAATAAATAGCAAGGTTAAAAGTAATTTTCTCAACAACTACCTAGAATTGATTAATCTAGGTGCTATCATGTTATTCACCAAGACCCAATACCTCTTGTTTTTAATCACCATTATCATTGTGTCGTCGATCCCATTGTAACGTAATTTAAGAAAATAATAAATATATTACTGCTCCTCGCAATTCTGTCATAGGGGCTAAGCCACACGATTAGGTAGGTATCTCAACAAGTTAATCCAATTCATTTTTATGGAAAAACTAGATTCAACTTAAGATAAGCAAATAAGCAATTATTGAGTTCGAATAAACATAGAGGGGATACAACAACCATGCGAAGATTTGAAAGTTCAAATAATTTAACTAAGAATCCACGCATACTAAAGACACTTTCGATATGTCTATGGCATTTTAAGTATCCCAGAACAAATAATATATATCAAAAATAAAAATCGAATCGTTAAATTTCTTGTAGGATGTCAAAAATAAAATCCCACTAGATGATATTATTAACATTATCATTTAGTGGTACAAGTTGTGGCAAGAAGATATGGAACATTGACAAAACCAAAAATTTCTTCGGAATCTCGAACTGGAATAATATAAAATAACGGGATTCTAACTTACAGGAGGTATTCACTTTAAAGAATTTCATCTGTATCGAACTAAGGATAATTCCTTAGAACATTTTAACAAAATGAATTGTTTACCCTTTTCAACAACCATAAATAGAATTTATATTACACTATTGGATATTATAACATAAAGTTTAACATTTACTCCATGAAAAACGACGTATAATTTTACATCCAAATTATGATAGATAAATGAATAATTGAATATCGTGACCAAGAATATACTAAAGCTTGATGTTGTTAGTCAATGGAAACTTGCGCAAGTACTTTACTTTGCTTTAGCTTGTCAATCCACAGACTTCACCTGTACCTCCCAACCAATGCTATGGGTACTCTTCTTCCCCCTTAGCCTCAGAGCCGCAAAGGGGTCACACACAAAAACCAGAAACACAATAGAACAAACTTTCCCTCACAAGTTGAGGTTTCCACCTATTGCATAAGTTTGCAAACCCAACTCTCTGCAAGTAAACTAGTCCAGAAAAAAAAATTGATAGCATAACAGTACTTCCAAAATTCCGATCATACTCTCTTCCTCTCCATTTCATTTATAGGAAAAATAGACATGACACTTGTCCTCTCATGCAATAATAAATCATTTTTAATAATTTAATCAAGGATTATTCACCCACACCACTTGTCACACTCTCCCAAAGTTGTACAAGTAAAATCTCTTTTATTTTGATTAATTAGGCATTTTCCCTCACATTCCCCAATTTGTTCCTATTTTTTCTCTTAGTTGTCCCTTAGTTCCCAATATTTCATTTATTTTGTGTCCTCTAACTAGATTTTAGTTTGAGTTGGATTAGGAGACTTCTTTTAGTTATAATTGGTGGTTGATAGACTCAAGATGCTACTCTATGTGGACCACCTATTCTCTCATGTTTTAATTTCTTCTTATTTAAAAATCTATTTTATTATTTTAATGCACACATGTGCATTTACCCATTTTTATTCTTATTTCTTCTTTTACTTAATTTCTAGTCTAAATCCCTTCATTCCCTTTTTATGTTTTAATTTAGTCAAACATCTTAGACTTAGACTCTTGTTAGATTTCTTAGTTTGTAATTTAATAATTAATTAAATACTTTGTTCTAACAAGGTCTAACACTTTTATTATATTTTCTAGGCCATCTAGATTTTTATTGACTCACAACATGATTANTCCGATCATACTCTCTTCCTCTCCATTTCATTTATAGGAAAAATAGACATGACACTTGTCCTCTCATGCAATAATAAATCATTTTTAATAATTTAATCAAGGATTATTCACCCACACCACTTGTCACACTCTCCCAAAGTTGTACAAGTAAAATCTCTTTTATTTTGATTAATTAGGCATTTTCCCTCACATTCCCCAATTTGTTCCTATTTTTTCTCTTAGTTGTCCCTTAGTTCCCAATATTTCATTTATTTTGTGTCCTCTAACTAGATTTTAGTTTGAGTTGGATTAGGAGACTTCTTTTAGTTATAATTGGTGGTTGATAGACTCAAGATGCTACTCTATGTGGACCACCTATTCTCTCATGTTTTAATTTCTTCTTATTTAAAAATCTATTTTATTATTTTAATGCACACATGTGCATTTACCCATTTTTATTCTTATTTCTTCTTTTACTTAATTTCTAGTCTAAATCCCTTCATTCCCTTTTTATGTTTTAATTTAGTCAAACATCTTAGACTTAGACTCTTGTTAGATTTCTTAGTTTGTAATTTAATAATTAATTAAATACTTTGTTCTAACAAGGTCTAACACTTTTATTATATTTTCTAGGCCATCTAGATTTTTATTGACTCACAACATGATTACGCGACGTGCCCTTCAAGACGCACCTCTATGCTCCAAGGGTGCCACTCGTCTTTGACTAGTTTGGAAGTTTGTCTGACACTTGGAGTCAACACTCCACTTGGTCAACCTTGTGAGAGACTAAGGGTTGTCTAAGGAATAAGGATTCTTCCCTATTGTGTACCCCTTAGAATTATTTGTGAGTGATTGTCTCAGTCTGCCCTCACGGTATCGTGGACCTTTCAGAATGAGGTAATCATTAACCATGCGTTCAGGTCACGACGGAAGTGCTAGTAGGATGTGACAGGGACGTTGCCACACATCTTGCTAATCTATGTGGTTTCTATGTATGACCCCTGTACTCCATATGTGAGTCCGATTAACAAGCATCACCAAGCCTGCATCCACTGACAAAAGCAATTTCAATAGTCCATATACATAACATCCATACTGAAATCATCATATAAATCATACATTTAAATCAATACTCAAAACTCAAACCAGATACAAATCCACTCCCTAACTCAATCCAGATTCCAAGGAAGTCCATTGATGCCATCGGCATCCTCAACCTGTTATGTATCCTGCACACTTAAGAGAAATCATCAATAATACTTGGAAATATATCTACATCTATAAATTAACATATAATCACAATGACATCATAATATAACTCATAATCAAAGCATAATCATAATGTATCATAACCGGATCATTTTCTCGTAAGTGTCCTTAAAGAATAAGTCAGTATAAATGTGATTAGTGGAACTGGATGTTACATTCTAGCAAAAGCAAAACATATCTATTGTGTCTCGATAGTGTTTATTTTCTAATGATTTTGTGAAACTCAAAGCAAACATGATACATTCTTAAAAGTTGAATCAGCATAGACCCTACACCTACACTTTCAACTTCCAATTCGATATATTTCTCCTTCAAGTTCATCCAGTAATTACTTCTTATTGTAATACGAACAAACAAAAAGAATACAATATAATTTAAAGCATTTTAGAAAGCATAACTACATTTTTATGATCTTAAATGGATTTGAACAAGACAAATGGTGTGTATATATATGTGTGTGTGAGTGTTGGTATATATTAAGAACCAGTGTAGATCCATCTTAACTTTTGATCTATCATGCACCAAGAGGACTCAAGTCTCTATAAGTGAAAACTTTATTTAGATTTAAAAAAAAATGAGGAAAGGTTTTCAACCTCGAGGGAATTGATCTCTCTCGACACATGATAGATTCAAAGTTAATATGGATCTACACTGGTGATTTCGTAATGGAAGGTACATGATGAATCTCTTAGAAATTGATGTCAAATACATATATTCTAATTGCAATTTATATGTTCCATTGAATACGCATCTATCTAAAAATAGAAAATGATCATAGGTAAACATACTTAAACTGTTGAAACTTGCATTATAATCTCCCATTAGAAAAATGTATATTCATGCCTTCACCAAGTTTTTTAAATTGAAAACAATTTTGAATATCAAGATTTATCAAATTTAATTTAAACTGAAAAAAAATCTTAAGGGTTTCCATTTAGTGGGCTATTACACTATAATAAAGTTGTTTAACATGCATGTGCACTTGAATATTTTTTATTTAATAAACTAACACATTCTTTTAAAAGAAACATTGAGAAGAATAAGTAACTCGTTTTTTTTAATTTATTTAAGAAATAATTGGTACGCACTATCAGTGACATGTATTTCTTTGAGAAAAAAAAGCCACATTAAATTACATATATGTTTAAAATATAAAAAAATTGTTTTCGTTTTCTCAAGTTGAATTAAAGGATTTTATGAAACATTAAGAAGAATATGTGACCTTCAATTACACATGATACCTAAAAAGATTTCATATATGCACTAAATCACTTTTGTATATGCGCATATACAGAAGTCGCTTATCCAGAAGTCGAGTTCTATAAATCTACATTTACAGAATCGATTTTGTATATGTGCATATACAAAAGCATGCATATAAAGAAAGATGCATCTACCAAAGAAGGATTATATAAATGCACATATATAGAAGTGTGACTTCTATAGATTTATAAAAATCATCGGCTTTTGTAAATGCACATATAAAGAAGTAGTCGGCTTTTGTAAATGCAATTTGCAAGGCGTGGTCAGAATGCATGAACCTTTAACCATTGGAATGGACTGGTGTGGCCAAAATGCATTAACACTTTGTTGACCACAAAATCACTCTTTTTTATAGATCAACTTACTTCCTTCTCCATCTGCCATGCTTCAACCATAGAACAAGGGATCTGATGGAAAATGCAGAGACAGTCTGGAAAATATGTTGGCATATATACCAATATATATACTGGTATAATATGTTGATATATATACAACTAATATGTCGACATATATACCAACACATATATTGATACATGATATGTCGACATATACACTGGTATATATACTAACATGTATAATGGTTATATACCAACCAATATATATACTGACATATTATATCGGTCTATATACCTATATATACTGGTACATATGTCGATATATATATATATGGACCAACACATATACCGACATATATATTGGTATATACATTGGTATATATACCAGTCAGTATATAAAGTAGTATATATAATGACATATATATTGGTCGGTATATACATTGATATATATACCAACGTATATATTGGTCGGAATATATATATATATACCGACCGAAATATATACCAGTATATATGTTGGTATATATAACAGCATATACATTGGCTAGTATATATATCGACATATATACAGGTTGATATACTAGTATATATATCAACATATACATAGTCAACCATGATCAATACCAGTATATATACCCACCGATATGTCGGTATCGATCATGGTTGACTATATATATATATATATATATTGGTCGAACTATATGTGTGTGTGTGTGTGCATGCACCGACCCGAATATATACTAGTATATATGTTGGTATATATACCGACATATACATTGGTTAGTATATATACATTGGTTTGTATATGTCGGTATATATACCAACATATATACTAGTATATATTCGGGTCGGTGCATGCACACACACACACATATATAGTTCGACCAATATATATGTCGGTATATATACCAGTGTATACAATCCAATATATATGTCGATATATATACTAGCATATATACCGACTGGCATATACACCAATGTATATACCAGTATATATGTTGGTCGGTATATATACCGACATATGTACCAGTATATATATATATTGGAATTTATGGAAGTTAGCTTTCGTATATGCACGCTTCCATATATGTGCATATACGGAATCCAACTTCCACAAACGTGCATTTACGAAAGTGCACATATACGGAAGCCAACTTCCATAAATGCGCATTTACAGACAACAACTTTCGTATATGTGCATTTCCAGAAGCTGACCACTTCAATAAATGCACATTTATGGATGAAGGTTTTTGTATATGTGTGCTTCTGTATATGCACATTTATGGAAGTTGGATTTTGTTTATGCGAATATACAGAAGCACGCATATACAAAAGCAACTTCCATAAATGTGCATTTACGAAAGCCAACTTTCATAAATGCGCATTTACAGAAGGCGATTTCCGTATATGCACACTTCTGTAAATGCACATTTATGGAAGTTGGATTTCGTATATGCACATATATGGAAGCATGCATATACGGAAGCCAACTTCCATAAATGTTGATATATATACCAACCAACATATATACTGGTCAAGATATACACTAGTATATATACCGACATATGTACTGGTCATAATATATATATATATATATACCGACCAAAATATATATCAGTATATATGTTNGATCGATACCGACATATTGGTGGTATATATACTAGTATCTATCATGATTGACTATGTATATGTTGATATATATACCGGTATATCGATCAATATATATGTCGATATATATACTGACCAATGTATATGTTGGTATATATAGCAACATATATATTGGTATATATTTTGGTTGGTATATATATATACTCTGACCAATATATATGTTGGTGTATATACCAGGGTATAGATTCATGGAGGAGGTTAGTATCTTAACCATCACTATGTTCTTAGTCGTTATATATTTATTTTGTATTCTGTGTATTTATATTGATATTTTATTGTATGTTTTTTTACAGTTGTTACGTCCATGTAGCAGATCCTCTACACCCATGGATGCATTAGTGTGTATCTCCACCATTGATGCAGTAGTAGAGGCAACGTGCTCTTTGGGTGTACCACATACATAAGTATCTGTCACATTTGATAAATTCACCATACTCATTTCTTTATTTCATGTCATCCTCAAAATTTTAATGTTCTTGTGTTTCTGCAGGATTTGGGACCAGGCGATGTCGGGGAATGTCCATCTGGGATGGAAAAGTCACCTGCATCACATGTATCATTTGTAGAGTTAAATATCGTTTAAATCTCAAATTTGTTGTGTTTATGTTTTTTAATTTTACTATTTGGTACTAATAGTTCAATATTATTAATATGTAAGCAAGTTGCACACATATTCGCTAGTTATAGTACTACTGCACTCCCCAAGAACCTAGGATCTTATTTTGGGTTAGCTTACTCCGGGACAAAGGAGTTTTCATCACTTGTACATCCTATGGGGTTCCATCACTACCCACCCCCAACATATGTCTTATTCCATGCATCATTAGTGAATTCACCCGTAGGCCACCCATTCGCACCACCTCTTCTATTGCATCCATCCACAGTGGATACACCCGTATGCCACCCACCCCCACCACCATTTCCATCAACCCCATCCATCGAGGATACCATAGTAGAGGTTGCCTCAGAGAAGGTTATACAACTGAGCACTCCCCCTCCATCGAGGCCCAGGATATTCACGGTGAGATAATGTGTTGATGATATTTTTTTATGTATCATGAATTTGATTGTACACATATTTGTTTAATTTTCTTGATTTGATTCTTGCAACTAATTCAGGGTGGCATTAATGATAGATTGGGGTCGCGAAGGAGGGTAACACCCTCACGATTTTCAGTAGCATATTCGGTGATTTGTCTCAGGTTAAATTACAATGTATCATTTTGTATGTCTTTTAATTCATTGAGGAAAACAATTTATAACAAAAAAAATTCTTTGTGCAGTCTCTGGAGCAATGGAGCATGCCCAGTCCTAAAACCACTTGAGGTTCTTCCTCAAAAAAGAGAAGAAGGATATATTTACAGGATGCTACTAAGGGTGGCAAGGGTGGAAGTGGTCAATGATTGACCAATTACTGTCATTTTGTATATAGGCCACCATAAGGTTGTTTTCCATGTTAGGGCACTTGATGTCGTTTTGTAAAAAATGTACAAGTTAGATGATGTTTAATATATATATATATATATCATGGAACATTTTTTATGAATAACATTGTTTCTGCATTTTTTAATGATGAATGTATGGATTTCAAAGTGTTTGAATTGTATGTGTATGAATGTATGATTTTTTTCTAAAGTGATTATAAATGCTTGTGTTAGGCATTAACGAATCCCTTATGGTGGAAAATATTTCTAAGTGATAAATCCATAAGAAATGAATGGTTCTCGTTACCTAAATTTATGGGTAAGAGATGCATTTCCTTCAACATTGATAAAGTTAAATTAATTGCCAATGCACCTGACACACTTGGGTGCACTTGTTTGAAACAAATGGTTGAGGGACAAGGCACCAGAGCACACAAAGTTGATGGATGACACTTGAGTCCACCTTAAAGTACTACTTTCAAGGAAATTATCATATACAAAAGAGTATACCTCAAAATTACTAAAACATCATCATCATCATATATATGTGTGTGTGTGTGTGTGTGATTTTTTTTAAATGAAAAATAAACTCAAGTTCATGAACCATAAACATATTAATTTTCTATATATAGTATTGGTTACTTGACTTAAAGACCCCAAAACTAGTAAAATTTAACAAAACATTTAATTAGTAGTATACACTAAAGAAATTTTGAGGAAACAAATGTGACTTACCTAAATGGTGTTGACAATCATACTAAAGAAAAAAAATACCGCACATATGGGTAGTGCATGAAGCTCCAATCTTCAACATTTCAATTTGCATGTTTAAACAAATCACATAACTATGATCATCATAAACATATAAAAATAAAAATAATATCTTGCAACACATAAATAGGTCCAAATGTATACATATCAAATGTTTATATCATTCTAACTAAACGCAACAAATACTAAGCAATGAATCACTACGATAAGTAAAAATAAAGTTCTAACCTTATAAGGCCAAAATATAGATTGTTATATTTACAAATCCCTAGAATACCACTATGATCTAAAATAGACTAATCCCTCCTTGCATGTCTTGTCATGTAGCTTCCCATTTTAACCTATAGAACAATAGTTGAAGAGGGGGGATATAGAGAGGGAGTGGATGTGAGAGTGTGAGACATGGAGAGGAAAGGTCTAAGTCTAGGTCATGGTTCACTTAAGCATTGGAAGCATTCTTGAGATCAATCACCTTTCAGATATCGTTGAGGGTTGTGTATTTGTAGGGAGTGGTCAGAATGCATGAACCCTCCATCATCCACATAATCACTTATTTTTATTGATCAACATGCTTCCTTCTCCATCTTCCATGCTTCAACCATAGAATAGGGGATCTGACATCAACTGCAAAGCCGGTCTAGAAAATATGTCGACATATATACCGATATATATACTGACATATAAACTAGTATATATACCGACATATATATTGGTATATATATCGACATATATACTGGTCTATATGTCGGTATATATACTTGTACATATGTCGATATATATTGATATATACATCGACATATATAATGGTACATGATATGTCGATATATATAGTGATATATATCGACAAATATATCAGTATATACTAGTATATATACGGACATATCATGTATCGGTATATATGTTGGTATATATGCTGACATATATATCGGTATATATACTGACATATATATTGGTATATATACATGTATATATACCAGTGTATATATCAACATATACACTGGTATATACGGACATATATACAGGTATATATATTGACATATATACTGGTATAAATACCGACATATATATTTCCTGCATAGTGGGTATATAATAAAATCTGCATTTTATAATATAATGTATTATACAAGTTATTATCAATCTTATTTCTTTGGGGTATATTCATTTTTACTCAATCTCATATCAACTTAAAAAGAGATTCTAATCAATCATCTTTGTTATATAACAATGTACTCCATCTTGGAGTTAAGAATTTTAGGGTTTTGCAGGTATCTCCCGTCCTCCATGGCAGTCGGCGCCCCCCCTGCTCCTGCTCGCGCCTCTTCAGACGCTTTTGCTAAGCCCGACGGGGGTTGCTCCGCCCTCCCCCTCCCACATCAGGGTCCCTCTATGGGACGTGCGGGACGGGCTTCTTTCAAGGATATGGCTTCCCTTCGAGGGGGTTCCTCTGCTCCGAATACTTTGATTGTTGAAGCCCCTGCAGTTTCTATCCAGATGTCGAAGGAAGCACTGGTGTTTTCCTCTCAGCTCGGAAAGCATGCCCTGTTTGCAGGTTCAACGGCTTCTGGCCGAGTCTGGTTGATCTTCGCTCCTGGATCGACTCCGAATGGTCCCCGCTTCTTGTGGGTGAGGTTTCAGTCTGCCCCTTTGCGAAGGGTTTTTTCGCAGCTATCTTTGAATCTTCTGATGAAAGAGACTTGGTTTCCATCTCCGGGCCGTGGTTCTGGGGCAGAGAAGGGTTGTCCGTGCAGCCGTGGACCCCTAACTTTGATCCAGCCATGGCCTCTATTTCTTCTGCTCCGGTCTGGGTGCGTCTCTCGTCACTTCCCCTGCACTTCCGGGGGGACAAATCTCTTGAATCTATCGGAAATGGCATAGGGAAATTTCTCTGCAAGTGCCCTGAAGCTTCCCCAATCAACTCCACCTTTGCCCGGATCTGTGTAGAGATGGACTTCAACAAGGGTTTCCCAGCAGAAATCATCATCCTCGGAAAGAACTACTCTTGGACCCAGAAGATCGATTTCGAGAACCTCTGTTTCAGATGCAGGGTA
>SNQJ01S0016773.1:48432-86696 GCA_010110895.2 Picea sitchensis
TGTATCAATATATGTGTTGGTATATATGTCGACATATTAGTTGTATATATATCAACATATTATACCAGTATACATATTGGTATATATGCCAACATATTTTCCAAACTGTCTCTGCATTTTCCATCAGATCCCTTGTTCTATGGTTGAAGCATGATAGATGGAGAAGGAAGCAAGTTGATCTATAAAAAAAAGTGATTCCGTGCTCAACAAAGTGTTAATGCATTTTGGCCACACCAGTCCATTCCAATGGTTAAAGGTTCATGCATTATGACCACGCCTTACAAATTGCATTTACAAAAGCCGATTACTTCTTTATATGTGTATTTACAAAAGCTAATGATTTTTATAAATTTATAGAAGTCACACTTCTATATATGTGCATTTATATAATCCTTCTTTGATAAATGCATTTTTCTTTATATGCATGCTTCCGTATATGTGCATATACAAAATTGATTCTGTAAATGCAGATTTATAGAACTCGACTTCTGGATAGGTGACTTCTGTATATGCACATATACAAAAGTGATTTAATGCATATATAAAATATTTTTAGGTATCATGTGTAATTGAAGGTCACATATTCTTCTTAGTGTTTCATAAAATCCTTTAATTCAACTTGAGAAAAAGAAAACAAAAACAATTTTTTTATATTTTAAACATATATGTAATTTAATGTGGCTTTTTTTTCTCAAAGAAATAACATGTCATTGATAGTGAGTACCACTTATTTCTTAAATAAATTTAAAAAAATGAGTTACTTATTCTTCTCAATGTTTCTTTTAAAAGAATGTGTTAGTTTATTAAATAAAAAATATTCAAGCGCACATGCATGTTAAACAACTTTATTATAGTGTAATAGGCCACTAAATGGAAACCCTTACTTAAGATTTTTTTTCACTTTAAATTAAATTTGATAAATCTTGATATTCAAAATTGTTTTCAATTTCAAAAACTTGGTGAAGGCATGAATATACATTTTTCTAATGGGAGATTATAACGCAAGTTTCAACAGTTTAAGTATGTTTACCTATGATCATTTTCTATTTTTAGATAGATATGTATTCAATGGAACATATAAATTGCAATTAGAATATATGTATTTGACATCAATTTCTAAGAGATTCATCATGTATTTTCCATTACGAAATCACTAGTGTAGATCCATCTTAACTTTGGATCTATCATGTGCCAAGAGAGATCAATTCCCTCGAGGTTGAAAACCTTTCCTCATTTTTTTTTTAATCTAAATAAAATTTTCACTTATAGGGACTTGAGTCCTCTTGGTACATGATAAATTCAAAGTTAAAATGGATCTACACTGGTTCTTAATATATACCAACACACACACACACACACACACATATACACACCATTTGTCTTGTTTGAATCCATTTCAGATCATAAAAATGTAGTTATGCTTTCTAAAATGCTTTAAATTATATTGTATTCTTTTTGTTTGTTCATATTACATTAAGAAGTAATTACTGGATGAACTTGAAGGAGAACTATATCGAATTGGAAGTTGAAAGTGTAGGTGTAGGGTCTATGATGATTCAACTTTTAAGAATGTATCATGTTTGCTTTGAGTTTCACAAAATAATTAGAAAATAAACACTATCGAGAAACAATAGATATGTTTTTCTTTTTCTAGAATGTAACATCCAGTTCCCCTGATCACATTTATACTGACTTATTCTTTAAGGACACTTACAAGAAAATGATTCGGTTATGATACATTATGATTATGAGTTATATTATGATGTCATTGTGATTATATGTTAATTTATAGATGTAGATATATTTCCAAGTATTATTGATGATCTTAAGTGTGCAGGATACATAACATGTTGAGGATGCCGATGGCATCAATGGACTTCCTTGGAATCTGGATTGAGTTAGGGAGTGGATTTGTATTTGGTTTGAGTTTTGAGTATTGATTTAAATGTATGATTTATATGATGATTTCAGTATGGATGTTATGTATATGGACTATTGAAATTGCTTTTGTCAGTGGATGTAGGCTTGATGATGCTTGTTAATCCGACTCACATATGGAGTAAAGGGGTCATACATAGAAACCATATAGATTAGGAAGATGTGTGGCAACGTCCCTGTCACATCCTACTAGCACTTCCGCTGTGACCTAAACGTATGGTTAATGATTACCTCGTTCCGAGAGGTCCATGATACCGTGAGGGCAGACTGAGACAATCACTCACAAATAATTCTAAGGGGCACGCAATAAGGAAGAATCCTTATTCCTCAAACAACCCTTAGTCTCTCACAAGGTCAACCAAGTGGAGTGTTGACTCCAAGTGTCAGACAAACTTCCAAACTAGTCAAAGACGAGTGGCACCCTTGGAGCACAGAGGTGCGTCTTGAAGGACACGTCGCTTAATCATGTTGTGAGTCAATAAAAATCTAGATGGCCTAGAAAATATAATAAAAGTGTTAGACCTTGTTAGAACAAAGTATTTAATTAATTATTAAATTACAAACTAAGAAATCTAACAAGAGTCTAAGTCTAAGATGTTTGACTAAATTAAAACATAAAAAGGGAATGAAGGGATTTAGACTAGAAATTAAGTAAAAGAAGAAATAAGAATAAAAATGGGTAAATGCACATGTGTGCATTAAAATAATAAAATAGATTTTTAAATAAGAAGAAATTAAAACATGAGAGAATAGGTGGTCCACATAGAGTAGCATCTTGAGTCTATCAACCACCAATTATAACTAAAAGAAGTCTCCTAATCCAACTCAAACTAAAATCTAGTTAGAGGACACAAAATAAATGAAATATTGGGAACTAAGGGACAACTAAGAGAAAAAATAGGAACAAATTGGGGAATGTGAGGGAAAATGCCTAATTAATCAAAATAAAAGAGATTTTACTTGTACAACTTTGGGAGAGTGTGACAAGTGGTGTGGGTGAATAATCCTTGATTAAATTATTAAAAATGATTTATTATTGCATGAGAGGACAAGTGTCATGTCTATTTTTCCTATAAATGAAATGGAGAGGAAGAGAGTATGATCGGANTAATCATGTTGTGAGTCAATAAAAATCTAGATGGCCTAGAAAATATAATAAAAGTGTTAGACCTTGTTAGAACAAAGTATTTAATTAATTATTAAATTACAAACTAAGAAATCTAACAAGAGTCTAAGTCTAAGATGTTTGACTAAATTAAAACATAAAAAGGGAATGAAGGGATTTAGACTAGAAATTAAGTAAAAGAAGAAATAAGAATAAAAATGGGTAAATGCACATGTGTGCATTAAAATAATAAAATAGATTTTTAAATAAGAAGAAATTAAAACATGAGAGAATAGGTGGTCCACATAGAGTAGCATCTTGAGTCTATCAACCACCAATTATAACTAAAAGAAGTCTCCTAATCCAACTCAAACTAAAATCTAGTTAGAGGACACAAAATAAATGAAATATTGGGAACTAAGGGACAACTAAGAGAAAAAATAGGAACAAATTGGGGAATGTGAGGGAAAATGCCTAATTAATCAAAATAAAAGAGATTTTACTTGTACAACTTTGGGAGAGTGTGACAAGTGGTGTGGGTGAATAATCCTTGATTAAATTATTAAAAATGATTTATTATTGCATGAGAGGACAAGTGTCATGTCTATTTTTCCTATAAATGAAATGGAGAGGAAGAGAGTATGATCGGATTTTTGGAAGTACTGTTATGCTATCAATTTTTTTTCTGGACTAGTTTACTTGTGGAGAGTTGGGTTTGCAAACTTGTGCAATAGGTGGAAACCTCAACTTGTGAGGGAAAGTTTGTTCTATTGTGTTTCTGGTTTTTGTGTGTGGCCCCTTTGCGGCTCGGGGGCTGAGGGGGAAGAAGAGTACCCATAGCATTGGTTGGGAGGTACGGGTAAAGTCTATGGATTGACAAGCTAAAGCAAAAGAAGGTACTTGCGCAAGTTTCCATTGGCTAACAACATCAAGCTTTAGTATTCTTGGTCACGATATTCAATTATTCATTTGTCTATCATAATTTGGATGTAAAATTATACGTTGTTTTTCAGGGAGTAAATGTTAAACTTTATGTTATAATATCCAATAGTGTAATATAAATTCTATTTATGGTTGTTGAAAAGGGTAAACAATTCATTTTGTTAAAATGTTCTAAGGAATTATCCTTAGTTCGATACTGATGAAATTCTTTAAAGTGAATACCTCCTGTAAGTTAGAATCCCGTTATTTTATATTATTCCAATTCGAGATTCCGAAGAAATTTTTGGTTTTGTCAATGTTCCATATCTTCTTGCCACAACTTGTACCACTAAATGATAATGTTAATAATATCATCCAGTGGGATTTTATTTTTGACATCCTACAAGAAATTTAACGATTCGATTTTTATTTCTGATATATATTATTTGTTCTGGGATACTTAAAATGCCATAGACATATCGAAAGTGTCTTTAGTATGCGTGGCTTCTTAGTTAAATTATTTGAACTTTCAAATCTTCGCATGGTTGTTGTATCCCCTCTATGTTTAGTCGAACTCAATAATTGCTTATCTTAAGTTGAACCTAGTTTTTCCATAAAACTGAATTGGATTAACTCGTTGAGATACCTACCTAATCGTGTGGCTTAGCCCCTATGACAGAATTGCGAGGAGCAGTAATATATTTATTACTTATTTGGAGTGATTTGACTGATAACTTGAACTGCTACTAATTATGTCTTACATTGTTAATAAAAGCTCTTATTGATGTATCTCTTTATTGATAATAAAAGACCTAGTAAGTGGAATAGACCCTTAAATTATGTTAAGGTAATTAATGGAGAGTAAGTTGCCTTTGGGTGTTTGGTATCCAAAATGTGTAGTAAGTGTAACCTTGATGAGAATGTCTGGTGAAATCTAAAATCCATAAAAGTCTACATGAGAAAGGATTTTCAAAAACAATAATAGTAATAACACAAGTGTTGTTTGATTTGCGCAAATAATAGTCAACATTAATAGAACGATATGAGGGATGCTTGAAATTGCATCACCAATCCTTGAATAGTAAGATGCCCCTTTTTCTTATTAATTGCTATTTTGTTTTTGTTTATTAAGGATTAGTACATCTCATGATTATAGTTATGGAGGTAGATGGAAACTTAATTTTTGAAGAGTAATTCTTGAGTAGGTTATTAATGAGTAGATAGGATTAATGCGCAAGCTCGCCATATAGGTGTACTTGCATATTCACTGTATTATTTAATAACGATAGTAAACCACTATTATTGAATTTACACTTTAAACTATAACGGAATAAAAATAACGTTATAGTGATGAGGTTAATAATGAGCTTGAAAGATATAGGAAATTCCCTCCACTAAATTTCTCTAGCTTGAGAAGGAAAAGAATAATAGTGTGTTATAATATTATTAAATTTTAATGGGTTAAAGTGGAACAAAATAATTAGAGAGTTTTGTTTTGATGACATTTTTTTATTTGGGAATAAAGATATCCCTTAGTTTTAAACTTGAACCAACTTTGAATATCGATGGTAACAACTCTTAAATATTATTATTATTGTTAAATTAATTCAATAGAAGTTTGAGTAGAAAATAAATTTACTTAGGATAATGAGATTTGATGATACATACACTTACGTAGACTTTAAAAGATAGGTAATGTTCAGTACTAGTATCTAATGTTATGCGACTTTTACTTAATTGTTGATAGAAGAATATTTACTACATTAGTAAAAAAATTAAAGTATTATTATGCTATTTCGTTGTAATGGTTGGACTTGTGTCATTGAAATGAAATTTTACTTCCATCTATATTTATTAACATCATATTGAGCACTTCTTATATTTAAAAAAATAAAATTATGCTACTTCGTTACATTAATCGTTTACAGTTGTAATGTAAACAAAGGGGTGTCACATAGAAACACAATAAATATGTTTTTCTTTCATTAAGAGCTAGTTGGCAAATGCAACAACATATTTTTCATTAGTGTGTTTGTTTGCATATTACAGTGGGCCCCAAAGCAATCAAAGTCACATGCATTTCCTTGATGAATTTGGTGGAAGGGTGGCACAACCCCGTCTATGTTTATTAACATCGTATTGAGCACTTCTTATATTTAAAAAACAAATTATGCTACTTCGTTACATTAATTGTTTACAATTGTAATGTAAACAAAGGGGTGTCACATAGAAATACAATAAATATGTTTTTCTTTCATTAAGAGCTAGTTGGAAAATGCAACATGTTTTTCATTAGTGTGTTTGTTTGCATATTACAATGAACCCCAAAGAAATCAAAGTCACATGCATTCACTCGATGAATTTGGTGGAAGGGTGGCACAACCCCCTTATTTAAAGCACCCAAGCTAACAAAAAATTCCTTGAGAGTTTTTCACCAAACATGAACTAAATTTGATGGAAGGTGTTATCACATGAAGTTGTCATGGGTCATATGTAGATTTTGCAGGCCAGCCAAGTCCTTTGTTTGCAAAAGGAACAACCATGAGCAAAATGCAGCATTTAGAGCAGTCCATTTTGAGCTTGAAATACAAGCAAGCAAACATGCTCGATTTTCAACAATGGAGATCCCATGTGCAGTTCAGATCAACGGCTCTCAGGCAGTCAAAGTTTCAAATTCGCGCAAGGATTAACGACCAGACATAATCCCTGAAGTGTCAAAGTCCCAAAGTAACAAGAGATTGCCACATCAACCAGGAGAAAGTACTTCGAGATATTTCCATCCAAGCATCCCGAAGTCCCGAAGAGCCGAAGTCCCGAAGACACTTGACACTCATCCGTCAGGACTAGTGGCGCTCATCCATGGAGACAAGTGGCTTCCATCTGGCCCTGACATGTGGGACTCATTCTAGGTCATTAGGTTGCCTCATTAGCCCATTTCCATGTGACATGTGTCACCCTTCTTTTCATGACACATCAACACAATGACGTCAGACCACCACGTCAGATTCAGGAGATCGTCCTCCGGGAGGTATTCCTGCTCAACACTCAAAGCTCCCAAGTGCCAAAATTGGGTCCATCTCTAAACATGGTTACAAGGATTATGGAATTGGAAAACAGATAAATTTTAGCAGGGGCGCTAAAACAATAGGGTTGCCCAGATCATAGATTGCAGCAGATTGATGCCCACACTTCATTGCGGGGACAAAACATGCTCAAACGTTAAAATCTTAGAGTGGTCCTTTAATCGAAACCATGGTATAGCTAAAGAGGTACATGGAAGTTGGTGGTGGATTGTGGGTGCCGAAGTGGTGTGGAACCAAACCGCCCTTGGCAAATTCCGCAATCGCGTGCTTATATGGGGTACAATCTGAGATCAATGCGTGACAACATAAACTGGGCATTAAGCCAAATCATCAAAGGAGCGTCACAAGGAGAAACCTAATGCTAATAGATCGCGACCAGTCTATCACTAGAGGAAAGAGATCAATCAACTACCCCCTTTAATGCAAGCATGGAGGGCCTGGTCGAGGAGATAGAAAGTTGTCATGCCAAAGTACCACAGAGGGAAGTTTTTCCAAGGAGAGATCAATTAATGAAATAGGGACTAGTGGTTGAACAATCAACTACCCCCCTTAAATGGAAGCATGGAGGGTTTGACCAAGGAGACATAAAATTGTCAGCCCGAGGTACCACCGAGGGCAATTTTTCGTGTAGGCCCAGATTGACCCGAGTTTCCTTCTAACAGAAGGAACAAAACAGACAAGAGAAGACACCAACTACTATCTTGATTATAAATACATCAGATGAATGATATGAGAAAGGTCGGATGGTTCAGTAGAGCTCCCTTTTGTAATATTTTGACTAAGCAGAGCTGTTCTCTGGTTATGTATGGGACTTGAGACATTTTCGTTAATAGAAGTCAGTTTCCTTTCATCATCTTGTTTCCTCTTACTATGAAATACTCATTATGGGATGATCCATATGAGATGTCGTGGTTGTGTTATAATGGATGTTTGATTATAATGATGCTATGAATGCTTTTCAATGTTTTAAACTTTAGTTTCAAGAGGTTCTTATGACTGAGTTTTTCTTCTCCTGGTTGCTTGAAGGCCTAATTCGTATAGCAAACCTATCTACCTTCCTCACTAAGTCTTCCTTCTATTCACCTTTATCCTTAAACCACTGATTGAAGTTAATCAAAAACTCATTTGCTTATGCATGCTAGCCCTATTTTTTGTGTTAAAACATTATGATGCTGAGTTTTGTCCATTTGACCTTTCATAATTAATTCACGTTCACAATTTTTTTTGATGGGTACTAGGATTATCCTCTTGCAATCTGAGGGTGATTCTCAGTGCTAACATTAATGGCGTCGTTGACGGGGAAAAAATTGAAGACATTTCCCTAGGATTGAACGACAAAGCAATACTGATTTTGAAGGTGCATTAGAATTCAGTACATTAAAGATTGTAGCTTGCACCTAGCGACTCCACTGTTTCAGTTGTGGCTCCCAAAGACAGACACACGAGGTCTACTCCACATCTACCTCTGGAAACACCCGAAGCTGACCTAGAGAAGATTATCAAGAAAGGAAAGGCTTCTCAAGAAGGCCATTCAACTATTTTAGCAGGTACTCCTGGTCTTTTACATGATTATACTTTTAAAACTCTAATAGCCATATCTAATTCTCCTCTTTTACCTTCTGCTAAAGTTTCTAAAAGTTTGGATTTTGAAAATTTTCTTGTTGAATATTCTTCTTTTAGCTCCAAATTGAAAGAAGAAAACTTTGAAACCCTTGCTTCTCTCGATGTTGTAAGTTGGTTCAGGCTTGAGAATCTTGAATATTTTCCTACGTCCGGCCTTCCTACTCCTCCTCCTATCAAAGTTGTTGTGACTCAAGAAGAGAAAACCTCTTTTCCATTGAACCTTATACCATATTCCTCCAAGACTCAAAAGATTCCTCTTTCTCCAAAAATCCAAGCTGCATTTGTATCTGTCAAAACTCCATCTCCCCCTTGTTCTCCTACAGTTCACAACCCATCGGCAGGTGCTAATCTTCCTAGAAATAGGATGGATGCCATAGTGGCTGCTAGGTATGCCCCTCTTATTTTACCTCAGTCTATGAATGCTTTCCCAGTTGGAGACTACCTTAAGTACATGCCCAAGTTCACAGGGGAGGAAGACATAACTGCAGAGGAACACCTTGCAACTTTTTATAGTTATGCAGATAATCTTAATATTGAGGATGAAGATGTATGGATGAGGGTATTTGTACAAAGCCTTGATGGTGAGGCTAGAAAATGGTTTAGGGGTTTGACTCCTGGATCTATTGTTGGGATTGAAGCATTGGATGATGCTTTCTTGAGGCATTAGGGGGATACAAAGGATTTTCTTTATTATATTACATAATTTGGGTCACTTAAGAGGAAAGAGGGGGGATCTGTTTCAGAGTTCTCGAAAAGATTTAATAGAATGTACAACAAGATCCCCACTGAAATAAAGCCTACATAAACCTCTTCCAAGATTACCTATGCCAATGCTTTTGACCCTGAGTTTTTCCTCCTGTTGAGAGAAAGAAGATCTACCTCTCTAGTTCATATGCAAGATGCAACTTTGGAATTAGAATCTAACATATTGGCAGCTGACAAACTTAGGGGAAAGTCTGATATAGACATAAGGAAAGGTAGGGCTGAAGCTTCAACCTCAAAATCCCCCGTTGTCCACCATCAAGTTGACGAGCTTACGAAATTGATAAAATCACTTTCCGTTGAAATGGAGAAGTTGAAACTTGAAGGAAAACATAACTATAGGAACACACAAAATGCTGATAATAGAGGTAATTTCAGAAGACCAAATAATGCCCCTCGGGTCCTCCCAAGAGATCAAATAAATAGGGATAGAGATGATAAAAATGTCTAAGCCCCTCTCCAAAACAACCTTGTTTCTGATGAAGAAGGAGAGGAAGAAGAAACTGATCCTGAAATACATTGTGTTGGTGACACCTCTTCATCTCGTCATTTAACCCAATCTGCATATGAAGAGTCTCTCATGGATAGTCATCTAAATGAATTGAGTAAAGGGGAAAAACAAATGGAAATCCAAGTAAATACAACCTAAGGTTAAAAAATAAAGAGGGGAATACTGACACTTCTGATCAACCCACTAAAACAAAAATTTTTGCTAAGGCTGTGGTAGCTAGCAACAAAAAAAAAGATGCACAAAACCCCCAGGCATTGACTAAGAGCCCTACCCCAGAAGTTAAGGAGATTTTGAAATCTCCATCCTCATTTAGCTTTGAGAGTGAGATTCAAAAAATCAAAATCCATGTACCTTTTTTGGAGCTGATTATGAATGAGGAATTCAAAAGATATCGTTCTAAAATGTTGCAGCCCAAACCTTCCTCTAATTCCACAGATTCAGTCAACCTTCAAGTTGAAAAACCATCTGTCATCCTGGGACCTTTGGTAAAGGATAGAGATGACTCTTCCCCCCCACTTTCTACACATCATTAAAAATTCATGATAAAGTGTTGCACAATTGCTTGATGGACTCAGGGGCATCTAATAACCTCATGCCCAAAACTGTCATGGATGAGCTTGGGTTGGAAATTACAAAAACCTACCATGACCTATACTCATTTGATTCCAGAAAGGTGAAGTGTCTTGGGGTTATTAAAGACCTGGTTGTTACCATGTTCCAATTGCCAATTAAGAATGTGGTCATGGATATTGTAGTGGCTGATGTCCCCCCTAAGTTTGGGATGCTCTTGTCAAGATCTTGGATCAAAAGACTAGGGGGAACTTTGTAGGTGGACCTTTCATATGCCACCATTCCTATGTTTGGGGGAGAACATAGAAGGATTTATAGGGAGGCACAATTAGCCTACATCATCAGTGATGAAGCAAATCCTACCAACCACCCTATTTTTTCACTTGATACTGATTTAGGATCCAGTATGTTGCAGCTCACTAATGCTCCTCAACCACCTATTGAAATCAGAAAGAAGTCCATCACCTCTTGTGAAGATCCTCCTCCTAATACCTCTATTTGGAAGATGTTTTTTGATGGAGCCTCTTCTAAGGAGGGTGCTGGTGCTGGGGTAGTCTTTATTTCTCCTACCCAAGAGATCATATCTTTGTCCTACAAGCTTGAATTTGAAACTACAAACAATGTGTCATAATATGAGGCTCTTGTTTTGGGTTTGAGGGCTGTGAAAGACATGAGGATTGAAGAGTTGGCCGTGTTTGGAGATGTTGAATTAATTGTTCATCAAGTTAAAAATCTATATCAAGCTAAACACCTCAGGTTAAGGACTTACAAAAATGAAGTTTAGGATCTTGTTGATAGTTTCTTCTTAGCTTTTAATATCTCATTTGTT
The DNA here is from genome assembly GCA_010110895.2 of Picea sitchensis. Classification (NCBI taxonomy): domain Eukaryota; kingdom Viridiplantae; phylum Streptophyta; class Pinopsida; order Pinales; family Pinaceae; genus Picea; species Picea sitchensis. The sequence continues at coordinate 59,775 of SNQJ01S0016773.1, forward strand.
CCAAGAGAGGAGAACACTATGGCAGATTCCTTGGCTGTTTCAACAAGTAATTTTAGAATTTCTTTTCCCCCTAAACTCAAATATGACGTGGAAGTGAAGTATAGACCCTCTATACCTGACAATGTCAAACATTGGAAGGTTTTTGAGGATGATCTTGAGACAAATTTTTTTCTTGAGACTGTGGATGAGTTTTCTGCCTTACATATTGATCAAGATCATGATACCGAAAAAAGCCCAAATGCTAATATTTTTCTGAATAAAATTGTTGACCATCATATTGTTCAGTTGCCCAGTAACCTTATTCCAAAAGGACTAGTCCCCTTGGAGAGATTGTTTGATAGAAATGATGCTGTTGTAAAAGTTAAAGGTTCAACTGAAAATGCTGAGGTGACTGAATGCAATTTAGGTACAGAGGAGGATCCAAAGTATGTTAAGTTGTCTAGCATCTTGTCAAAGGAACAAATGGTTGAGTATGTTAAGATTTTAAAGGAGTTTGCCGATGTGTTTTCCTGGAAATATGAAGATTTAAGAATATATGACACAAACAACATTGAACATAAGATCTCTTTGAAAGAGGAGACCAAGCCTTTTAGGCAGAAACTCAAACAGATAAATCCCATGCTGCTTCCTATTATGGAAAAAGAAGTGAAGAAGCTGTTGGATGCCAAAATCATCATTCCTTTGAGATACTCTGAGTGGGTGGCTAACTTGGTCCCTGTGAGGAAGAAAAATGGGGAAATTAGACTATGTGTTGATTTCAAGAATTTGAATAGAAGCTCCAAGAAAGATAATTACCCCTTGCCAAAGATGGAGCACATTTTGCAGAGAGTCACTAGTTCATCTAGGATGTCTATGATTGATGGATTTTCTGACTACAATTAGATCTCTGTCTTGCCTGAAGATAGGGAGAAGACAACCTTTACTACTCCTTGGGGCACATTCATGTATGCTAAAATGCCCTTTCGATTGATGAATGTAGGAACGACCTTTTAACAAGCAATGGACATTGCCTTCATTGGGGAGAAGGACAAGTTTGTAGTCATATATATAGATGACATTACAATGTTCTCAAAATCTGATAAAGAGCATTATCATCATTTGAAAAAGGTTTTCCTGAAGTGCAAAAATTTTGATCTCTCTATCAATCCTAAGAAGTCCTTGTTTTCTATGAAGGAGGGTAAGTTATTGGGACACATTGTGTCAGCAGAAGGGGTAAGAATTGATCCAAGAAGAGTAGAGGCCATTCAAACCTTATCCTTTCCTAGATCCAAGAAAGAAGTTCAATCTTTCTTGGGAAAAATCAATTTTCTAAGAAGGTTCATCTCTAACTTTGCTGAATTAGTGAAGTACATTACAACCATGCTTAGGAAAGGGAATGAGGTGAAATGGACTACTGAGGCTTAAGAGTCTTTTGATCAGATAAAAAAGGCCTTGATTGAAGCACCTGCGCTCATCAACCCTGACTATTCCAAGGAGTTTTTGATATTTTCCTTTGCCTCATTTGACACATTGGCTACTGTTTTGCTGCAGAAAAATACAGAGGGGATAGAGCAACCTATTTCCTTTTTCAGTAGAGCATTGAGGGATGCATAAATGAGATATCATATCATGGAAAATCAGGCTTATGCTTTGGTCAAAGCCCTGAAAGCTTTCAGAATATATGTTCTGCACTCAAAGATTGTTGCATATGTCCCTTTAGCCTTAGTGAAAGAGATACTCATCCAGCCTGACATAGATGTGAAAATGAACAAATGGATTGCTGAAATTCTGGAATTTGACCTTGAAATGAAGCCCACTAAACTAGTGAAAGGCCAAGGTTTAGCCAGGTTGCTGGATGAATCAAATTGCAAAGATTTAGGGGTTAATTTCATGAACATAAACTCAAAAAATCAACAAGCTGAGTTTGTTAATAAAAGCTCACATGCCAACCCAAATTTTCCAGAATGCACTTGGTATAAGGACATCGTATATTTTTTGCAGAAGTTGTAGCCCCCTAATGGTTTGGACAAGAACAAGGTGAGAGATTTGAAGCTTAAAGCAATCAGTTATTGTCACATTGATCGTATCTTGTATTGGAAAGATCCTCTAGGAGTTATTTTGAGATGTTTAGATCCACATGAAGCTCAAAGGGCCATGACTGACTTTCATGACAGCTTATGTGGGGGCCATCATTTTTGGAGAACCACAGACTATAAGATCCTCAAAGCTGGGTATTTCTGGCCTAGCCTTTTTACTAATGTTTGTGAAAATATTAGAGCTTGTGTCAAATGCCAAAAGTTTTCTGGAAAGTAACAACTCAAATATTTTCCTTTGAAGCATGTGGTGGTTTCTAGACCTTTCAACAGTGGGGTCTTGACTTCATTGGGGAAATCCATCCAACTTCAAGTGGTTAACATAGGTGGATTTTGATTGCCACTAATTACTTTACCAAGTGGATAGAAGCCATTCCTACGAGGAATGTCTCCCACAAGGTAATCATTAGTTTTCTCGAGGATATCATGTCAAGATTTGGTTGTCCAAGCAAGATTGTTACTGACAATGTTGCCTCCTTCAAAGCTGAACCATTGATCAGGTTCTGTGAATAGTATGGGATTACATTAGTCCATTCTACTCCTTACTACCCCCAAGGAAATGGTTTGGCAGAGTCCTCTAACAAGAGCCTCATAAAGATCATCAAGAAATTGTTAGAAGACAATAAAAAAGCATGGGACTCAAAGCTAAAATTTTCCTTATGGGATGATAGAGTTACAACAAAGAGGTTACTTGGTGTTTCCCCCTTTCAACTTGTATATGGGGTGGAGGCTATCTTTCCTACTCAGCTTGCCTTTCCTGTGGAAAAATTCCTCCAGGACTACCAAGGAGAACCTGATGATATGGTAAGGAGGATACAATAGTTTGTAGAAGTACAACAGACTAGGGAGAAGCTACTTGGAAAAGCATAGGACCATCAACAGAAGATCAAGCAAGGCTTTGATAAGAAGATAAGGAAATAATATTTTCAGCTGGGAGATCTAGTACTCAAGTGGTATGCACCTAAGCAAGACAAAGGAAAACATGGTAAATTCGTAGCCTTGTTGATTGGTCCATTTAAGATTTCTGAGGTATTTTCAAATAACACTTATAAATTGCAGAACTTGGAGGATTCCGAAGTTTTTGGTGGCCCTGTCAATGGGCACTTTCTAAAAAAATATTTTTCTTAAGCCATGATTGGCTTTCCATTCATTGTAAATATAATTTTTTCTTTTATTTCTATTTAAATGAGTGGCCCCATAGCCCTAGGATAATACACTAAAGCTGTTTGTTCATGGAAGCTCACAGGGAACATGCCATCCCCTGCGGAGCCAATGTTATCACATGAAGTTGTCATGGGTCATATGTAGTTTTTGCAGGCTGACCAAGTCCTTTATTTGCACAAGGAACAACCATTAGAGAAATGCAATATTAAGAGCAATCCATTTCTAGATTGAAATACAAGCAAGCAGACATGCTCGATTTTCAACGGTGGAGATCCCATGTGCAGTTCAGATCAACGACTCTCAGGTAGTCAGGGTTTCAAAGTCATGCAAGGATTAACGACTAGATAGAAGCCCCGAAGTGCCAAAGTACCGAAGTCCCCAAGTAACAAGATACTTCCACGTCAACCGTGAGAAAGTACTTCGAGATATTTCCGTCCAAGCATCCCGAAGTCCCGAAGACACTTGGCACTCATCCGTCAGGACTAGCGGCGCTCATCCATGGAGACAAGTGGCTTCCATTTGGCCCTGACATGTGGCACTTATTCCAGGTCATTAGGTTGCGTCATTCACCCATTTCCATGTGACACATGTCACCCTTCTTTCCGTGACATGTTAGCACAATGACATCAGACACCACATCAGATTTGAGAGATCGTCCTCCATGAGGTATTCCTGCTCAACACTCAAAGCTCCCAAGCACCGAAATTGGCTCCATCTCTAAACACGGTGAAAAGGATTTTGGAATTGGAAAATGGATAAATTTTAGCAGGGGCGCTAAAATAGCAGGGTTGCCCAGATCGCAGATTGCAACAGATCGATGACCAGACTTCATTGTGGGGAAAAAACATGCTTGAACGTTAAAATATTAGAGCGGTCCTATAATTGAAACCACGATATAGATAAAGAGGTACGTGGAAGTTGGTGGTGGATTGCAGGGGACGAAGCAGTGTGGACCCAAACCGCCCTTGACAACTTCCACAATCACGTGCTTATATGGGGTCCAATCCGAGATCAACGCGTGGCAACATAAACTAGGCGTTAAATGAAATCATTAAAGGAACGTCGCAAGGATAAACAAAACGTTAATAGACTGCGACCAATCTATCACTAGAGGAAATAGAGAAATCAACTACTGCCTTTAATGGAAGCATGGGGTTATGGCCGAGGAGACAGAAAATTGTCAGCCCGAAGTACCATAGAGGACAGTTTTTCCAACGAGAGATCAGTTAATGAAAGAAGGAATGGTGGTTGAACAATCAACTACCCCCCTTAAATGGAAGCATGGAGGGTCTGGCCGAGGAGACAAAAGACTGTTAGCTCGAGGTTCCATAGAGGGCAGTTTTTTCTGCAGGCCCAGATTGATCCAAGTTTTCTTCTGACAGAAGGAACAAGACAGACAAGAGAAGACACCAGCTACTATGTTGATTATAAATACATAATATGAATGATATGAGAAAGGTCATATGGTTGATCAGAGCTCCCTTTTGTAATATTTTGACTAAGCATAGCTATTCTCTGGTTATGTATGGGACTTGAGACATTTTTGTTAATAGAAGTCAGTTTCCTTTCATCATCTTGTTTCCTCTTAATCTGAAATTCTCATGATTGGATGATCCATATGAGATGGTGTGGTTGTGTTATAATCAATGTTTGATTATAATGTTGCTCTGACTATTTTTCAGTGTTTTAAACTTTAGTTTCAAGAGGTTCCTATGACTGAGTTTTTTTTCTCCTGACTGCTTGAAGGCTTGATGCTTATAGCAGACCTATCCACCTTCCTCACTAAGTCTTCCTTCTATTCACCTTTATCCTTAAACCACTTACTGAAGTTAATCAAAACCTCATTTACTTATGCATGCTAGCCCAATTTTCTGTGTTAAAAAATTATGATTCTGAGTATTGTCCATTTGACCTTTCATCATTAATTCACATTCACAAACTTTTTTGATGGGTACTGGGCTTATCCTCTTGCAATCTGAGGGTGACTCTCAGTGCTAACGGAAGGGATTGCATATATTCCTCATTTGGAGCACTCTTTGGAGTTTTTCACCAAATATGAACTAAATTTGATGGAAGGGATTGCATATATTCCCTCATTTGGAGCACTTTTTAGAGTTTTTCACCAAACATGAAATAAAATCAACACAAATCTATCTTAACTTTGGAATTATCAAGCATTAAAAGGGATCAAATCTATTTAAGAGTTTTAATGATTTAAAATGGATCTCTTTATAACCATGTTTTAGAGCTTCAAATTATTAAAATGGACAGAAGCAACAACTGCACTACATAATTAAACAAAAAAGAAGAAGAAATTATTGACTATTATAACTTGTACTTTGATTTGTAGACTTGAAGGCATAAATAAAATAAAATAAATATTTTCTACTCTATAAAGAGCTAAAAAAAATCCATATTTATTTTTTGTACCCAGAGATATGTGACCAACAATAAACACAAACGGAGGCCCTAACAATATCTAGGTACGTTGATTATTTCTTATAACTTGGGCCAAACCAAAGTCAACAATATGGGGTTCCAAATGCTTGTCCAAAAGTTTGTTGGTCGGCTTCATATCGCCATGAATGATTGCATTCCTCAAGCCATGATGAAGGTAGTCCAACCCAAAATCCACCCCCACTGCTATCTTCAATCTTTGTCTCCAATTCAATTGATAATCTTGTGGACCATGCAGTAGAACAAGCAAGCTAAGATTGGGCATGATTCATGAATTCAGAGAGGATTGTCATGTCATGGCCATTGTGGAAATATCCATTTTTTTTTTTATATATTTCTATGGCGAAGATGCCCTAAAATGTGCATCTCTGATAATAAATTATTCTTAGCGATTGGGGATAATTTGATCTGTTTTATGGCAATAACTTGGTTGTTGGAGAGGATTCCTGTGTAAACCATTCTGAAGCAGCCCCTCTAGATTTTTTTTCGGTTGCTGAAGTCCACCTGCTACGTCCACATCCTTGATTGAAAGTCCATCCGCTATGTCATTCTAACTACCATACTCAAGTGTGAAGGTGCGCAATGGAATAAAGGTGGTAAATCTCTCTCTGCAGCACCCAACCTTTTGCTTCAAAATTTTCAATGAAACAAAACATAGGTTGTGTGTATTTACAAATTCAAAATTTGAATTTGAATGGGAATCAATCCTTAGCACCTTTACTAAATTCAAAATTCAAACAAGCATGGAATTAATGCAATGTATTGGTCATCAATCAATGCCATCATCAATCCATGTTGTATATTGTAGACGTCGTATATTGTATGGGCATGGGAACATTTGGATGGCTAATGGAAGGTGCAGGGTGGTCGCGGGATGGTGCATGATGGTTTATGCCAATGGCCATTCAAGATATATTACAGTGGTGACGAGATGGAACATAGATTCCACTGATGCATGGCCATCCAACTAATAGAGTCTTTAAGATGCTACATGCGGGTGGATAGTGCTCTCCCTACCAGTCAACCAAGATCAATCAAAACCAACCAATATTAAACCATTAAGGTTTGAAATCAACTTTATTCAACTAAAACTAACCACAACAATCAAAAGCAACCAAAGAATACTATAGTAAACTAATGCACGACCGCTAGTGCAACCAAATAATTAAAGGTGGTCAATATATGTTGATCAACACATTCCTCCACCTTTTTAAGTTGATGGTATCAATTAGTGTATATCAACTAACTTTTATTATTTGTTTGTGCTAGTTGTATTTACGAAGAATATAAGTGATTTGACCCCTAGAATGGAAATAAGGGGCATGCAATGTTGTTAAGGGGATTTCTAAATATAGCTATAATGACATGGGAAAATCCATAAGAAAGAGGAAGAGAAACACACAAACCCTTTGCATATATCCATTTGTTTGCATAGTATTTGTTATTGTAAATGTGCTCATACACCTTCTAAATGTTGTAGCATTTCATTGTTTTAATTAATTTGAAGTGGTAGGAAGGAATATGATCAATAATTCATCTAATGTTGTCCATGTGTGTTTCTAGGATTCAATGTGTACATGTCCATTTGTTTCCATTGTCATAATAATACCACATTTTTCACATCAAAGCATTTATTGGTTTGGTTTTTGTCTAAATCCTCATAAAAAATTGTCAAATGATTGGACTGTATGCATGTCAATGGTTCCCTCTATTTATGAGGAGAATGTTAGTGACCTGATCCCTAAGGAAACAAGAGTGGAAATTGGGGGCGAGCAGTGTTGTGAAGGATTTCCAAATATAGCTACAGTGAAATGGGAAAATCCATAAGAAACATGGGGAGAAACACATACAACCTTTGCATATATCCATTTGTTTGCATAGTACTTGTCATTATAAATGTGCTCATATACCTTCTAAATGTTGTAGCCTTCCGTTGTTTTAATTAACATATACCTTCTAAATGTTGTAGCCTTCCGTTGTTTTAATTAACTTGAAGTGGTAGGAAAGAACATGATTAGGGATTCATCTAATGTTGTCCATGTATGTTTCTAGGATTCAATGTGTCCATGTCCATCTATTTCCATTTTCATAATAATACCATATTTTTTACATCAAAAGATTTATTGGTTTGGTTTTTGTCTAGATCCTAAAAAAAATTGTCAAATGATTGAACTATACACACAACAATGCCCCCCTCTATTTATGAGGAGAATGTCTATGACTCATAATCCACTTATGCCCAACACAAATTAAACCTCTAGTGGCTCACCTTTGACATACATATGAAGGCCAACACTCCAAATTAAAAGAACATTTAGGTGCTAACCAATGAATGTTAACGTTTTATGTCAAGTCATCATTGTGCATTTTCATTGCCAATGATGATGATGATGATGGTTATCATTAATTGAGACCATCTTTGATCTATCCGAAAGAAAAAAAAATGGTGAGAAATTAATTTGTTTGCTTTAAAATTTTATTTGTATTCTCAAAAAGATTGGAGAGAAGATAGAGAAGATTTGATCTCCATAGTTTTGACGAGTTTAAAGTTTATGAAGGCTAGTATTATTACAAATATTAGATATGATGGAAATATTTAGTTACTCATTAAAATATAGTAAGGTAATAAGATACATTCGTATAGCTTTAAATGTCAAAATGATAATTGGAAGTGCTTTCAAAATTCTACCAACCACCAATAAACATTAAAAATCCTCACCAATCACTATATATGGATTTTTATGTAATGACCCTAATGTTAATCTTAGTTGTAGTTTTCTCGTACTCTATGGATGATGATTCTGGTTTATGATAGTTCAAGGTGACATAAAATTCCCTCACTCTATTAAGAGCTATTGAGAGTAGAAGTGAAAACACAATAACATGGATATTATTGAGAAGAGTTCAAAGAGGGTTAACAAGGATGGTGAAAAAAAACCCAGATGAGTTTTAAGGTTGGTGAAAAAAAACCCAGATAAGTTTTAAGGTTGGTGAATTGAAGATCAATGTAGCTATGCATTTGTTATAAAATTTGAGATGCCTATTATTTAAAAACTAGAAAGAAAACAATATAAATGTATGGAGTATAAAGGAAAAATTCTAAAGTAAGCCCTTATCTATAATTAGTTTTTCATGAAGTCGGTAGCTACCAACACTAAGTATTTATGTTGTTAGATAGTGTTCATACAAACATACAATGTAGAGTGTTTAAGATACTTGAGTTGGAGTAGTTGATTATACTCAACTTTTTTTATGTAAGTTATGTTTTAGGTTAGTGGTTGATAATAAGATGTATGATAAAGTAAATTAATCTTATATCATATAAAAAAATTTAATTGCAATTCAAGAAAAAATTTAAATATGAATAAAATTATACTATAATATAAGATAAATTTATTCAAATCAATAAAAATCTATCTTTTTATATTATTAAATTTCAACCATTAAAAAAATTGTTATAAAATTATTCCATGTTATTAAATTATTAAATTCCAACATTAATTTTTTTTATGTTATTAAATTATTAAAAATTTGTTATAAAATTATTCTATGTTATTAAATTATTAAATTCCAACATTTATATTTTTTATTATAATTTTTTTATGTTATTAAATTATTAAATTCCAACAATTAAAAAAAATGTTATAAAGTTAGAAAACTCTAAAATAAAAAATCCCATTATAACATATTTAATTTAAAAATATATATAGTTTATTTATAAAAATATAATTCGTTTAGTAGCTTAGCTATTCTCCTCGCTTCCTCCTCCGAAGACCCCTCCATCGACTTCATGTAAACTCGCAGCAGCTCCTCATACGAAATGCAGTCGTCGTGAATCCATTGTAGTCTGTTTTTTAGAGCCTCCAACCAGACGAATCTCAACAATCTCCTCTGTAAACCATTCCAAAGCGGTCCTTCTCGATTATTTTTCTGTTGATGAAGTCCACCCGCTATGTCCACATCCTCAGTTCAAAGTCCATCCGCTATTGCCAGACTCGAGTGTGAAATTGCAACAAATTTAAAGTAACATGTACATTTAATATAGAAAGAGATACAAATTAAAACTTTTAATATGTGGTTATGTTTAAATTTGTATTTGAATTTTTAATCTTTGAAGTTCTTAATTCATATTTTAATTATTTATCCTTTTCATTTTAACAGTGTGTACAAGTTTTTAATGTGTAAATATATTTGTTTATTATATTTTCTTGTTAATTTATATATTATTTATTGATTTAACGTGTATATATATATACAAAATTATATATATATATATATATATATATATATAATTGTACAGTTTATTGTAATTTTATGTGTAGTTTCATTTTTCTTTATTCACTTATTTTTTAACCTTAAAACTTTGTTAATATTAGAAAAAATATTACAATTTTATTACTTTAATTTAATTAAAAAATTAAAGGGTTATATCATTTTTTTTTAAAATATTTATACTCTTTGATTACATTTTTAGTTTATTATTATTATTATTAAAAATATTTAACAAAAAATATCATATAATAAAAAAGATTAAATTAAAATGTTGTTTTACATGTAATTTCTCACCTGAGCATCCTAAACAACAATTGGCTCATGAAAAGTGATCATGTTATAAGTAAGATTTGAACTCAGGAGAGTAACAATTTATCTTTTCAACCATCCAAGTTAGATCTGACTAACTTTCAAGACTAAATTAATTATATTAGTTTTATTAAAATTAATTATATATATAATAATAATAATCTATTTTTAAGGTCACTACCAAGCCAGACATCAAATTGGTGTATGAGACCCCCTTCATCTAGCTATTTGACTTGTAAATCGTATAGAGGTATACATACCCAACCCCCCTATGGATTTGAACTTGTTAAAAATATTTCATAATAATGTATATAATACTTTTAAAAAATGATAAAATTGAAAATCAATTTAGTATTATCTTCACTATAATAACAATGAATACATCAAAATTGTCACATAATTCCTCTATCACCACATTTGATAAGGGGTGTGATTTTTGTCTTTTCCATTGACTTGATTCTTTGGGGTTTTGTATTCATTTCCATTTGAATTAACCCTCATTGTGTGGGTCAAAGACCATGCACAACGCCCTTCTCCACAAGGGTCTTTTGAAAGAATTGTCTCGATGGCACAAAGTCATCAATCCTCCCTTTGAATGATTGACCCAATTAGCCCTTGCAAAATTTCTCCCTAATACAAAGGATAGAGGCCATTGGGCCACTCCTAAGGATCACCCATTGAGTGCCTTCAAAAGATTCGCCTAATGCTAGGAAATAGGCCATCGAGCCATTCTGAAAGATTTCCCATCATGCATTTTTGAAAGATCCACCCAATGTGAGGAAATATGTCATCGGGTTGTTTCAAAAGATCGTCCATTGAGCACTTTTAAAATATCCATGCAATGTGAGGAAATAGGCCATCTGGCCATTTTAAAAGATCATCCATTGGACATTTTTGAAAGGTCTACCCGATGCGAGGAAATAGGCCATTGGGCCATTCTGAAAGATTGTTTATTAGATGCTTTAAAAATATCTACATGATGTAAGGAAATAGACCATAAAGATCTACACGATGCAAGGAAACATTGAGCCACTTTCGTAAATGCACGTATACACAAGTCACCTTCCTTAAATGTGCATATATGAAAGTGGTTGGCTTTCGTAAATGCATCTTCTGTATATACGTAGCGCTGACTTCCGTATATGCACTCTTCCATATGGAAGTGGTTGGCTTCCGTAAATGTGCATTTTTTATATGTGTAGCGTTGATTTTCATATATGCACATTTCTATATATGTGCATTTACGGAAGTTGGCTTCCTTATATGTGCATTTATTGAAGACGGTTTCCGTATATGCACATTTACAAAAGTGGTTTCCTTATGTAAATGTGTCATATATGGAAGCGCACATATACGGAAGGCAGCGTCTGCAAATGCACATATACGAAAGCCACCTTCCATAAATGCGTATATATGAAAGTTCATGGCTTCTGTAAATGCGTCTTTTGTATATGCGTAGCATCAACTTCCGTATATGCGCGCTTCCATACGGAAGTGGTCGGCTTCCGTAAATGCACATTATGTATATATGTAGCGCCAAATTCCATATATGTGCGCTTCTATATATGTGCATTTATGGAAATAGACTTCTGTATATGCATATTTACTAAAGACGATATGCGTAAATGCGCATTTATGAAATTGATTGTCTTTCATAAAAGTGCATATATGGAAGCATGTTTATACAGAAGCGTGCATATACAAAAGTAGGCGATGCACGTTTATACAATGCACATTTATGGAAGGAGACCACTTTTGCATATGCACATATATCAAAAGCCACCTTTCGTAAATGCACATATATGGAAGTGGCCTCCTTCCATAAATGCGCATATACGAAAACACACATATATGGAAAAACACATATACATAAGTTGGCATTGTGCATATACAAAATGCATGTTTACGGAAGGCGACCACTTTTGTATATGTGCATTTACTGAAGACAGTTTCCGTAAATGTGCATATACCGAAGTGCACATATATGGAAGCCAACTTCTGTAAATGTGCATATATGGAAGATGACTTACGTAAACTTCAATATATGCGCATTTATGGAAAGCGACCACTTCCATATATGCGCATTTTGGGAAGGCAACCACTTCCATATATGCGCATTTTGGGAAGGCAACCACTTCCATAAATGCGCATTTACAAAAGGAAGCTTCTGTAAATGCACATATACTAAAGCCACTTTCCGTAAATGTGTCTTATGTATATGCTTAGCGTCAAATTCCGTATATGCGTGCTTCCATACAAAAGTGGTCAGCTTCTGTAAATGCACATTTTGTATATGTGTAGCGTTGAATTCTGTATATGCACGTTTCTATATATGTGCACTTACGGAAATTGGCTTTCATATATGCGCAGTACTGAAGATTCTCTTTGTAAATGTGCATATACGAAACTGATTGTCTTCCGCAAAAGTGCATATATGGAAGCACGCATATACAAAAATTTCAATTTTGGTAAACTTAATCTTGAAGACTACATTTTATATAAAAAAAGATAACCATAACTAGGAGATTTAATATGAATAAAAATTGCAACCAAGCTCGCAATGAAATTACATCAAAAGTTTGATTTAGAATATTTAAGTAGGATCCAAAAAAATAATTGACTTCCAACATATCGCTATACTTATCTAGATCTTTAGACAATACATCCCAATATTTCTTAGCAATATATATTCTACAAAATAATCCTAATATATTAATAACTTTGCAATACATTAAACTTAACAGAAGACGTGACAATTGGTTGCTTCTTCCATTGTTGCATTCACTGGATTCAAGTCCTGCTTGACAATTTCCATAGCATTTGCTAGTTGGTGCATTGTTTCACTTCCTTCAATCCCTCACAATTGAAATTAACTAACTACACTTGATTAAAAGCTCGAGAGTGCTCTCCCTTACTCATATTGATGACCATATTCCTAAGCATATTGTATTTTATCTCCAAAACAACAATTTGACACTTCTATTATACCAAAATACCTTAACTATTAAGTAACATGAAAAAGTAAAGGATAGAGTATATATAACTAATTAATTATATATTCTCATTTAAATTTAAGAAATAATTCAAAGTATAATTATTCTTTTAATAATTTTATTTATTCGATTTCATATAATATATATTAAAAGTTATTAACATAAAAAAAAAATACAATCATAATCACTATTATTCATAAATAAATATTTATAAAAAAATTATATTTTCAAAGTTCACAATCATTTTTTTCTCAAATATAATATATTACTATAAACAATTTTTTGGTCTCAAATATAATATATTACTATAAAAAAAGATAATATAAATGAAGGTAATAAAATAATATCTCTAATATTTCACCTCATACACCTAATTTGTAAAACATCATTATTGTCGATTTATTTCAATACATGTTTAAAAAGTATAAAATGAGTAAAAATGTTAGTTTAATTTAACATCGTTTAGACTAGTCTTGCGACGATCAGTGATGATCGAGAAATGTTTCATGTATTTATCGAAACTGATTTCTCTATATTGTGCAGAATTGGTTGTATTCAAGAGTAGTGGAATGGGTCCAATCACTGCACTAGCTTCCACCACTGGAGTAAAAAACATTGCAATGGAAATCCTTTCATGTATTGAATTAGTCACAGCACAATGTTCCACGCTCTTGAATTTCCCATTAGACAATATCTGCAACAAAATAATAAAACATTATTAGTTGGGTCAAATGTATTGATTCCCAAACAAGATTACCTCCATAATGCATTATAGTTTATACAATTTATGAAAAAATTTAGTACCTCAAGTTGATCCCCAACATTGACCACAAATGCTCCAGGAATGGGATCTATAGCCAACCAATCACCATCCTTGAAAATTCTGAGTCCTCCAACATTGTCCTGCAATAGTATGGTAATAGTTCCAGGGTCTGAATGACTAGCAGTGCCTAGTGTCAAGTCCGGTTGTGGAGATGGTGGGTAAAAATTTATGGCGAGTCTTTGTCTACTCATGGATTTAATATTCTCAACCAAGTAATTTGGAGTTAATGATAAGGCCTCGGACAAGAGAGTCAAAAGGGTTTTTGACATAAGTTCAAGGTGTTTGCAGTACTCCATTCCTTCATCTCTGCAAATGTATTTTGTAAATGAAGCAATAATTAAAATATGCTTTGAATAATAAAAACACACTCCATTAAAAGTTCTATAAGTACGTCTCATTAGAAGTTCTATAATTTCCCTTATCAAAATCACATAATCACATAAATAAGAGAGGGAAACATAACTTTCCTTAAAAATAATAAAATTGTAACATAATTTCAATTTTTCTCTCATTGAAAAGTAATGGCTACATTGATTGGAAATCCAATAAAAATAATCATCTTAGAATTAAATTTGTGTTTGTTTAATTATTATTAATTTTATTTTATTTATTGGGTTTGTGTATTGTGAGAAAATGATGAGCCGTGGATGAAATAGCTGCTCTAGCATTAGGGTTAGCTCTCGAATGAGGTGTGTAGTGTTGGATTTCTAAGATCAAGAACAATGGCATAGGCAGGGTAGTAGAGTTAGAGGGACACATGAGAGTACCCTCATTCAAGGAGGTTCTATCAGGACAATCAACCAAGACAAAGGAAATGGGGGGTGTAGGAAAAGGGAGCCTAGAAGCTTCAGGTACGACGACAGGAAATTATGAGGGCTAAGATAAATCTTCATATATGAGCAAGCAAGACAAGAATCGACTTGGAGGGTGCCTAGCCCAAACTGCAAAACATCCTAGATTTGAAGTCACATGGGAATTTTGGGATGAAGAAACTCTCACTGGACTAGGAAACATGATGGACAACTATGTCGAGCCCTCTAAAATTATCAAGACAAAGCAATACACTATATATGCTAAAATATATTTGTACATGAATGTATTAGACATCCATCGAGAATCAATATGTATCAACATTCAAGATTTAGAGTGGAACTAGGTCCTAGATTGTGAGCATATCTCCTTTTGATGCAAGAAATACCACATGCATGGGCATTTGTTTCATGATTTCCCACTCAACGCAGTAGCCATCACTAGAAAACATGACGAAGTTGTAGATAAGGAAGGTTTTGTCAAATTTCCTAGTAAACAAAAATCAAGTAAGAAGCATACCAAACAGGGGGGCCAATAGTGCTCCCAAAGTGGCTAACAACTTCTAGTCATTAGCCTCTGAACAATAAGACCTAGAGATGAAATCAATGGATGCAGTTAAGGGTGCTATGGTAAACCCTTCTCCCAAAGTTGTTGAAATTTCTCCTACTCAACACCCGACAATTAGCTCAAAACAAAATCTCTTTATCTACTAAAAACACAACTAAGTAATCAACTAAACATACAATGAAAGCATAAATAAAGAAACCAAATCAAACACATAAGAACACCAATTTTTTTTGGTATAAACCCAGGAGGAAAAACCAGTGCCGAGAATGATTTTATTATGCTAAAATCAAGGATCTCGTAACAGGGATAATGGCCCACTGAGAGAAATACAATTGCAGACTAACCTGACAAGGTCTGATATGTTGTACGACCAGTTCTGACATGCTTTTTGAGGCAGACATGATTTGTCTTCTTGTGAATTGCGTATATACGTGACTGTTGACACTGTAAACCACGTATCTGTATGGAAAACTTGTACGACAAGTTCTGTATGATCTGACACTCTCCTGTGGCTTTCTCGGACTGAAACCCACATGTGTAAGCCTTTGTTCCTTCTTCTCCTTGACCTGATCTCTAGATGGAAGTCCTTCTCCTTCCCTATCCAAGATCTCCTTGAATATGTCAAGTGTCCTTTTTCTTCACCCTAGCCTTTCTTTTATAATCATGAGTTATAATCTATTTCTAGTCTCAAAAGTGATCTACGGTTGATATTACTTCTCACACTCACTTGAGATTTAGATTACATGCTGCATGCTAAGTACTTTTAGCATGTTTCTTAAATAACTTAATTAACTAATGATTTGGCCAAGACTTGGCATCTTTATGTCAACCCCCCTTGACCGACAAGTGGTTTTAATTGAATTTTGAAGCAATCTTACGAAGCCTCTTGTTTTCCATGTTGTTTATCTTGTTCTTGTACATTAAGTACCTATTCATATCCAAGCTCTCAATGAGAGAAAGATTCGCTTCTATGAGGAGGATAAGATATGGTGTATTGCCTTTGATTTTAAGATTGTAAGTTATAAATGCTTTTGGATTTGCTCTATCTTTCTCCACGATTCTCTAGATATGTTGTAGCCACAAACTTCACAACCATATAAGATAACAAGAGTGATGAGAGTCTCAAAAATGAGTTTCTTCTTATCCCAAAACCAAGATTCGTTGATTTACCATCGTTATCAACTTCATAATAAGATTTCCACCCTCCTTATACTTTGATCCTTAGGAGCAAGGTCCAAATATATTATAGATCTCTACCAAACTTACCATTGTGCAAGAAATGGGAATGATCAATTTTGGTAATCAAGTCCCAATCATCTTGAAATGAGAAGAAATACCCTCAAAATGAAAAAAAGTACCTAGAAGATTTCCCAAAGTCCTCTTTAACTATGTGTATTTGGCATGTCTAATAAAAATTCAAAAGGATTTATGGATAATAATTGATATTAAAAGTATTGCCAAACTTTTAAAAAACTTCAATAATTGCGCTAAACAAGTAATCTTTTTTTCACTCGTCGTACTCTTAGCCCTCAAATAAAAGGTCTACTCTCTTGAATTATTTCTTTATTTGCTAGCCAATCTACTACTTGATTGAGGGGTAACATGTTTTACCAAGATTTTTAATAATTTCCTTGACCCATTGTCATTGTCCTGTTAGATCCCATCAGAAACCCTTGTTTATTGTTTAAAAAGTGCATTTTTACATTTGAATCTCACTTGAGTATAAGCATTTGACATCTAAACTAAGGCTCATCTTGATGCCTTCCATTAGAGATTCCATTTTCACCTGAGTGTTTGTGTCTATGTTGAAACAACTTTTGTGAACTATGAATGTTACTCAAACTCCAGCCCTCACTCAGTACACAAAAAGTGTACATAAATGAAAGTTTAGACTTCCTACACTTTGGGAGTGGTTCCACTAATCAGTACACAAAAAGTGTACATAAATGAAAGTTTAGACTTCCTACACTTTGGGAGTGGTTCCACTAATGTTATAAGGAAAGAACCAGTCATATACACAGACTGAAAATGAACTTTACAAGAAAAGAGTAAACATTCAATTTCAATTTTGTTTTTAGGAGTTTTGATACTTTATCACGGGAAGCATGCCAAAGGGAAGGAGAGCTTTACTTGAAACCCCAAATACCTGAGAAATCAACATTCATTTTAACAAAAACTGAGAAGTTAAAATGAGACTCTTGTATCTTATATCTCATCAATGCTTGATTCATAAGGCAAGAATTGAAGTTTTCATAAGCATGTGTCCAGAATACATAAACGCATGAACGAATAGACTTCTTCTGTGTACAAATAGCAACTCATGTAAACTCATTAACAAGGAGAATGACATGACAATAATATAATTCAGAACAATCGCACCACACAGAACCCGATGAAGATTAAATATAATTCAATAAATAGCATGTCCAAAGCTTAAAGTACATCCAATGGGCATGAAAATTTCTCTCAGTGACAAACAAAATTGATCAAGAAAAATAATGAAAATTATCAAATGGTTTTAAGACGATCTCCTATAAGTAGTAGCACATATGGTTCCTCCTTATCATAGAATAGAATAGAATATTTTTATTTACCTGAAATCTTAGACCTATGGAATTAAGAATCACAAAAATTTACATTTGCAGTGTTGATGTACTTTATGTTAAAGATGTCTCAATCTACAATATACTCATTTTTTTGTGGTGTTCTAAAACATCCTTAATACAATTACATATTTTTTTGTTTTGTTGGCAAACTTAACCAGCTATGTAAGTTACTCAAATATTCACGTTGAATTGAGTGCTTCAGTCTTACTTCTTCATATATATAGGACAAGGTATCATCACATGCATTTCATCTTCAATTTCTCTTTGTTCGCAATGTGAGCATTTCATCTTCAATTTCTCTTTGTTCGCAATGTGAGCATAGACATTCTTCTTTGTTTCTATTTTTCCATCCCCTTGTTTCCACTACTAGGTGATGAGAGCTTAACCTGAATTGACAAGTAAATGTTTTTTATGCATAGAGTTCTTCTTGTGGAGGGACTGTTGTTCTGTTTAAGTAGTGATCAGGTTGATCTCATGTTGATAGAATTTCATTTTATTACCAGGTTTTTGTCACGACTTTTCTATTACTCTATTTTGAACCAAGTCTCAAATGGCCAATGATTCATCCTACAAAATTTCTTCTTCAATTCCCCATTTTTTAATCCATTTCATACCAAAATGATACTAACCCTTACCTTGAGATCTCATACCAAAATGATACTAACCCTTACCTTGAGATGCAATCATATTGCAGAGCCAACTTTTTATACGATTGTCTGCCAGAAAAGATAATAACAGTTAACACCGTTAAGTTTCCTTTAACCATTCCTTTCTCCCTGTTTAAGGTGTCAATTTTTGTTGTGACTCATGGAAACATTCCCTCTCTTTGGCCATGTCACTATTAACTGTAAATACTAAATATGTAGGTTCTCTGTGACCGTCTGTGGATTTAAATCTTGGCCATCCCATCAATGATTTAAATCTTGGCCATCCCATCAATGGAAGTTTTCATTTCACTGTACAACTTTACTTTTGGTAATGGTTTTATGAAAAAAATTCATAGTGATGTAGATGGTTCAGCCCCATACCAGTGAAATGATAACCAGATTCGAGGACTAGGTAGAAAATCTTCCTTTGTCATCCTCCACTTCATGAATTAACCCATAAATATCCTTAACATGCTGCAATAGCTAATTGGACATATTCCGAGATGCCGGTCTGTCAGGGAGGTGCTACTACTTGGGAGGTTGTATAAAGATATGAGAAGACCTTCGAGCATGCTCATATCCTTTTAGTTTAGATTCTAACTCACCAACCCTCTGAAGTAGATTTTCTGTTTCCTTGTATTTTCCATTGCATTTTATCCTAACCAATATCATAAAAGTTATGAATAAACATAAGAGGTATGAATAAATTTCAAGCTTTCTATAGGTGTCATGTTTCTTATGAAATTTAAATCATCTAGGAGTCATGCTGCATACATCCATCCTCTGCTCTGAGACATAAAATTTGTGTCTTTAACTTGAGACTTGAATTTTGGTGCCATGTTTCTTATAAAAGGTATAATGAAATTTCAAATCTTTTTATAGCTGTCATGTTGCTTACATCTATCCTCTCTTCTGCGATATTGAGACTTGCGTTTTGGTGCTTTTGGAATGACAGGATCTTACTTTGATAGAATTTTGCTTCCTATTGTATAGGAAAGACATATGTTGTTTTCAAATTTCAAAAGAAGTATTGGGTTGGATGGAACTATAGCAGTTTGTTGCTTTTGATATTTTTCTTCATTTTTTCTAAAATCTGTTGTAGCCTAGAAATATCTTCCTCTTTTTTTTCATCTTGCATGGCTAATGTTGCTTGCTTCTTAGGAGGATTTCCAGATATTTTCTTATGATTTCTGGCTGGATCATTTCCCATCATTGTACTTATACTACAATCAACATTAGGATTGGGTGCCGTTTCTCCCAAAATTCTTTGATGTCTTCCCTACCCTATTCTGGGTCACTTGGAATTTTAGGCCTTTTAGGTTGTGAATCATCCTCTTAATCTCTAGATTTCTTCTTTTTCCCTTTTCTGTTGGGGTCATTTCCATCATCATCATACCCACCACCAGTCAAGCTCCCACCTTGTGTATGCTTGATAAATGCAATTTTAGAGCTGCCCACTCATCCAATTTCGTCTTGTGTTTCTGCAGCACTACCTATTTTAGTTATTACTTTGTGTGAGGAGGAGGTGGTCGGGTGTTGTCTGAAAACATTCTGAGACTTGGTGAATGGAAGGACTGGGTTATGAACTTTTGACTTAGCTTCATTATAATCAAGGTTCTTTTCATCTAAGCCTTTGAATCCTGAAGGAGTTTGGTTACTCTGAGGAGACTCACTTGCCGTTCCTTTCCTAGAAACCCAATCATAGCTCTATGGTGTAGTATTCCTCCTTATCCTTTTCATACTTGAAATTTTTAATTCCCACTGGGTGCATATGCTCTGTGGAAACTCTTAATGGGTATTAGCGCATTTTCCATCCTGTCACTTCAACTTCACGGTAAGATTTATAAAGAGTTGATAATTTTTTGCCTTTAAAGATTAAACATCCCTATTCGGTTAGCTAACGGCGATAACACAATCTAATACAACATGGTTTGGGAAGGAAAATAGTACATATGATACCGCTGTAGTTATTATGAATTTTGTTGCATGCCAAGAATACTTTCGAAGCAATTGCAAATACCCCAATTGACTTAAAAATCTTAAAAATAAGTACCAGGACATATCCAGGAATTAATGACCAGATATTCTATAGTAGCAGTGAATTAGGCCACTGACCTCAAGGCAGCAGGCCATTCAGATGGATGTGGGGAGCACGGTGCATAGATAATCTTGATGTCGTCTTTCCATTCCGCTGCTTGTGACTCGCCAGAACTGAAGCCCGAGCAATAATGGATGAGGGCAGTAGAATCAGCAGGGTTATAATATTTCATCTTCTCTTCAATTGGCTCTCCATTAAATCTGCGTGCAGCCTCCATCATTCTGTCCATCACCATCGTTGGGACTCCATGGTTCACCACCTGATCATCAAGGTAGAATACAGTGCTTATTCACCATTGTGATTTCATTGAAGAGGATACAAAAGAGGATTTCACATAAGAACATATCTTTATTTATTTTGAAGTAGTGGCAAAACAATAGGCACTCTTTATTTATTTTGAAGGAGTGACAAACCAATAATCACTCATCATTGGTATTATTTGCTATCATCATTATTTAAGAAAAACTATCCCATATTAAATGATTAGCTGGTAGTTTATAAGTAGCAGACTTTTTCTCTGTCAAATTCTTTGATCTTTGGGCGGTTAACCTGTTTCAAGTAAGACAGATAAGCTTTTAGTCCATTTTCTATACTCCCTTAGAGATCCAGTGCAGTGCCAATGCCAGATCCAGTGCCAGTTGGAGTACTCTTTGTCAGTGTGAAAGAGACCACATCTATCTATATATGTACTGTACCTGAAAAATGCCCCATGTCTCGCAAGCATTGGCAATCTGTTGCAGAGTCTCTGTTCGCCCACCGCCTTCCAATTCCTTCAAGTCTAGAACCGGGATCTGTTGAGCTCTCACACCATAAGGAACTTGTGTTGTTTGAGGTTGCAGGTATATGGGAGGAACTTGAGTGATGCCTGAATCTGCAAGCTCTTTTACTGATGTGATTGAGCACTTATTGCATTCAGCTACTTCTCCCGTTTTGATGTTGACTACTGCTTTCTCCATTGATACCGATCAATTGATCCCCGTTGTTTTCACGACTGACTTCGTATTTCTTAGATTTCTCTGAGATTTTTAAGAAAGGTTTATAACAATGAGGCTTCATGCAAAAGCCGAAGTCTGTTCAAATACAAATACAGAAATCCCAAGAAAATGACCAAAGGTGCCGCATCTACCAATCTTTTTCCGAGTAACAAAATCGGAGACTTAGTCGTTGGATGACCATAAGTTTGTCCATCTTACTTTCGTTGTCATTGCTGTCGGACGGACTTTTTAATTTTCCATTGGTTACCAGTAAAAGGCGTTGGCTGAAAGTTTTATATATATATATATATATATATATATATATATATATATTAGTTAGTGACTGTTATTTTCTGTTGTTAAAATTGTAGTTTTGAATGCATAAATGGATTAAAAGATAGAAGTTTAGATTACAGACAAAAATTATAAAAAGAGTATGTGGGTGACTTTGCCAATCCACCTACAAGCTTAAGTTCATGTTCTTCAACAATTATAGTGATAATCATACTCCTTTATATAATGGTGAAAATTGTCCAAGGGTACATTACCAATCCATCATCCAACCAGCAAAATGAAGAGGATAAGTACCAATGATTAGTAGTGTGTAAGTGTAAATCACCAATCTAAAATTAACATGTTATCAGTTACATTAAATCAAATGGACAAAAAATCTAAAATTAACATGTTATCAGTTACATTAAATCAAATGGACAAAAAAAAATCTAAGGGGATATTTCATATATAATGTTCTTTACTTTTCTTTCTTTGACTATTGAATATGAATTTGTATGAATTTATGTCTCATTTAAAATCGTACCATTATAGATTCATTTTAACTCTTGATTTATCATGAGAAGAGAGGCATCAATTCTATTGAGGTGAAAATCTTATCTCAAGTTTAGTTTTGTGCTTTAAAAAATGATTTGCACCTCGAGGGATTTGATGACTCTAGTTGCATGATAGATCCAGAGTTAAAATGGATCTACCTTGGTTCCTAAAACTATAGTCTTCGTAAAACTAAAAGATATATATATATATATATATATATATATATATATATATCATATCAACTCCATGTCTGATGCTTAATAACACTAATACCAAACATAGATCCTATGCCGCTTCGATCCTATCTATGGTGAGGTTGGAGGGATCAAATCCCTCATGTCCTGGTACTAAGCAATGCACTAACCACCAACATAGATCCATCTTAACTTTCGATCTATCATGTGAGAGGAGGCATCAAATCCCTTGAGGGGAAAACCTTTCCTAGATACTGACTTAAAGATGGATCTACGTTGGTTCCTAAGATATGTGCATGTGTTCAAGTCACTTGTCAAATGAATTACACATCTCCCTCTTACATTATCCAATTGTTTTAACCATGAATTTTTTTTTACTTTCAATTGTTATATATATAGAAATATTTTTTTTGGTACACATATTCCACATTGAATTATATTTTTTGTTATTATTCCTATTAAGTATTGAAGGAATTACACATCTCCCTCATACTGGGCTATAGAAAACATCTTTATACACAATAAACAAATTATAAATAAAATAATAAAATTATTAAAAATAATTGTTATTTTTAAAATATTATATTTAATATATATATTTTTATAATTTTATGATGACGATAATGATTAATATCTATTAAACTATCCAACCTTAAGAGAGTAAATAATTATTTGCAATTCTTTAAAATTTTATTTCTATACTCATTAAGAAAAGTTTTCCAAAATCACCATAATTTTATTGAATTAAAAAATTAAAAAAATTAATATTATAACAAAATTAAAATATAATCTAAATATAAAACATTACAAAAATTAATCAAAATCACTCAATTGACTTTTCATATCTACACTTCAAACTCTATCCAACCTTTAAAAATAAACAATAGTCACCTTACATCAAGAAATAATAAACATAATCACCTAACATCAAGAAATAATATGTCTCAGATAAGTATCTCGAAATTTGGACATGATAAATATTAATTGTTTTCTCTATCAGGTTTTGGTATAAGAACAAGCTGAAATTTTGTATTAGATTAACGTGGTATTTGATTTAAATTATACTACTAATCTATTTGATTATTCTTATCATGTGTGTTGGTGATAATATTCTAAAAGTCATCGCGAATACGCAACAAATGAACCACTCTTGATACAGAGAGAAAATGAAGCTAGTGGATTTTGGGGATTTATTAAACTAGTATGTCCATGTAGGGAAAGGAAGGAAACTTCGCACTCGATTGGGTGAAAGTGAAGTTAGTGGATATTGGGGAGTTATTAAACTAACATATTCAGCAGGGTAAGAAAACGTTGCAATGGATTGGGTGATTATGTTGTCTAAAGTTAATGATTTATGAATAACTAATTAAAAGGAGTCTAAGGAGTCTCTAAATGAATTTTTTTTAATGATTTATGAATAATTAATTAAAATGAGTCTTTAAAGAGCTAAGTAATGATTTATGAATAATTAATTAAAATGAGTCTTTAAAGAGCTAAGTATCAATAGAGAGATGGTGGGAGGATGTGATGGATGAGAGGTCTAGAAATATCTCATCAAATCAGGTTAAGGTTAACAAAAATCAAGGTAGATACCAGATCATTGTCAAGTCAATTCGAGGTCAAGAACAAGCTAGGTTGAGAAGTGTGGAAAGTCAATAGTGTAGTGGTCATATATGAGGAGAACCTCCCAAAAATTGTTGTAATTGGAGGAAATAGATGGTCACCATTATGACGAGGGTCTAGTAAAACTTTCTTATTCAATTGAGATCAATAGTCCATCGTGCATGAAAGGATCATAATGTCAATAATTTATCATCGATATTGACACATTAGGTTTGATGGATGTCATTTCCTATGGTATATATGCAATCTCATTTCAAAGAAGTATTTAATTGATTGAAGCTAGAGGCAAAATCATCTACTAAGTTATTCTCTCTATTTACCATATATAAATTATACACTTGAAGAGAACGAGTACATATATAATATACTACCCCAACAACTTATCTTTTTTATAAATTTTAGAAAAAAATTTGCCTTATAAATTGATTGATTGAAAATTTATTAAACTTTAAAAAAATCAAATGAATAATATTCAATTAATAAAAGATTAATACATTCATGTATTAATCTTTCTTTTTACTAAATTACAATGTATTATATAAATACAATAATAATATTTTAAAATTAATTTTAATTATCATATTTATTTGTTTTAAATCTCTTATCTACACCATATCCATATCCATTTAAATCTAAAATTTATAAAAAAAATGACAAAAAAGAAGAAGATAAAGATGATGTGAACTTATTAGTGAAATTTGATAAGTTATCTTTCCTAATAATGACATGGGAGCATTAAATCAACAAAAGCTAACCTATCAACATCTTTGCTAGTCTATATTTACTTATTCACATCTTTACTTTTTGGTGTATAAAGCACTTTTTATGTTTTGATTGTATTTAATTTGTTATAATAAATACATTGAATGAATAAAATAGAATTAAAAAATATTATTTAAATATTATTAATGTTATTAAACTCATGAAATAAGTTTAAAAATTAAAACACTTAAATGTTATGAAATAGCTTAAAAATTTAAACTACTTAATTTCACTAAATATATTATTTTTAATATTAATAATGTTATTGAATGAATGAAATATAAAAAAAAATTAGATCATTTAAATATCATTAATTTGAAAAATATTTCAATTTATACTGTTTAAGTTTTTTATATAATTTAAAAATAAAAATATATTAAAATTACAATATAAAATTTGTTTTCATTGATTTTATTTTATATATAATATATAGTCTTTTAAATTAGTTTTTCTATTTTTATTTATTTATTTAAAATTTATATAATTATTAAAAGATAGTTGAAAATAAATTAATAATATTAAATTTAAATGAAAATATATTAAAATAAAAAAATAATAATTTATTTATATCTTCTTATTATATTTATTATAATGATTATTATTAATTTTAATTTTTTATCACAATTAAATACAATTAAATAGAAAATGAAAAAATAAATAAAAACTTATTTTTATATTATTATTTTTATTTTATACTATAATAAAACAAAATTATAAAACAAAATTATAAAGAAAATAAAACAAAATAAAAACTTTTTTAATTTGATGAAGAACCTATTATAAAAAATTGTATATGATAATTGGATCAAGTTTTTGTAGATGAAACCACAATCATTAGTTACATAGCTAATAAATTTTATACAAATTCTTAACCATGATTAATAGAGAATGATAATGACAGTTACTCAAACGTTTCAATTTACCAATGTCATCTCTCAAGGCAAAGTAAAAAGTAATTTACTAATGTAATCTCTCCACGCATAATGTCATCTCTCGAGGCAAAGTAAAAAGTAATTTACTAATGTAATCTCTCATAGTTGAAAGTGACATATGCGAAAATTAACACACTTAATATTTCCATGTTTTTCGGCCAAACTCGACATAGGCCATTGTTTTTTGTAATAGCCAAATTTTATAAACAACATTTAATTTAGAACAGAGCAGTAAAATTTAAGAGTTACTTCATTAAGCACATTCGCAATCAAATTCATCATAGTAATAAAATTTAATAACAAATTAATACAAAAAAACATGCATAATTCTTGGTAAATACCTGAACCTGATGCTATTATCCCTCCTGTTGTCCGCAACTTGCTTCCTTCCCGCTTCTGTTAAACACTACCCAAAATCGTCCTCCTTGCCAACTAGGTAGCTCCCTAGCCCCAGGATCCTGGCCCTCCGTGCCCAAAACCCCCAACAACTCCGGTGCACTGTATCAATACCACTCATGAATTTTCACTTCTCTCTGCAATACTCCCAGCTCCCAAAATCCATCCCCAACTCCCGTAGAATAATCCTCCCCTCAAACTCTTTTCCCCCCCTTATCCCTCCTTCAACGACTCCCCTCGCCTCTTTTACTCCCTACCTAACTCATTTATTACTTCTTATCCCTTCCCGTTAATGCCCCTTATCCCCTCCTTTAATATTTTATCCTCTCGGGATTAATAGGTTATCCCTTGTTGGGTACGTAACCTTTTTATAATATATATTATTAATCTATTAA
>SNQJ01S0016773.1:87129-115455 GCA_010110895.2 Picea sitchensis
TTTATGGATTTTTTTTTTTATAGACCAAGCGAAGGGAAATTATACCTTAAACAGTGTCTGAAGCATGCCAGGCTGGGACAACAAAACTGCAAAATATGATTGGTTAAAAATGCTATAAACAGTCTAAATTGTCTAAATGTATATTGGTTCAGACCAATATCTCTTTACAAGATCTTGGGTTTCTGGACAAATCACAGAAGTCGTCCTTACACTTACTCTCTCGCCTGTAGCTTTTAATGTCAATACGTCCGAGTCCTTAAAAATATGATCTTTCTCTGTAAGCGGAAGACCATACCTGCTTGTATATTTAGTTGTGCGTGATTAACACTTTTTTTTTTTTGCGTGGATTTTGGTTAAGTCTCGTTTTCTGTTTTGTAATAAGAGAGTCGTAGAGAGATTCTAGGTTTGCCCGATTTGCAGTTTCGTCTACTACATTGAAACTACAGACTCCTTATTAATCTTTTATGTAGTGCAAAACGAACTACTTCTGAGCACAACATGACAAAGACTGCTTCTCTACTTTTCAGGGCATCTCAAACTTGTCTAATCGATTCAAATTCACACTCAAATCCATACTTTTTCCTTCATCCGCGTCAGCATATGGATGCTTTTCGTTCCTCCCATGCCCCGTAGGATTAATGGACGCATTTTCCTATTGCTGGAGGTTGAAGGGGATAAAAGCTAAGCAAACATCGGTGCAGCTAATAACCCCGGTGAAACACACATATCAAGTATCGATGTGCGCCTGAAGACGAGAAGACACTCATCATCACAATCCTGCTCTGAGAACGATGATCGCTCGGAGCATCATACAAACCCTTATCCCAAAGGTCGCGCTTGTCTAACCTGGTTAAAACAAAGATAAGATGGTATTGCCTTGCCTACAGGCGAGATTGAAATCTTAATGCAGTAACCAAACACAAGTAAGTAGTTCGTCAGCCATTAATAATAAATACATCATTCTATGTTAATGTTTAGAATTCCCTGATTGCCCGATCGTGATGAACCTTTGGGCATTGGTTAATGGGCATCGGGTAATCCTAATAACAACATAGCCATGCCATAATAGAACCACTGAAAGCCTAAAATAGTTTTTCAAAAGGATGCCCTTGATTCACTCACAATTCTTGGAAGAAGTGGCCCAACACGTTTCCAGATGTTTGGATTTTAGTAGAATAATAGTTTTATTTTATTTTATCTGTTTTGTTTATATTTTATGATAGCTTAAGTGTTAAGAATATGTATTTTTTTTTTTTTTGGAAATGACAAATTCAAATCGAGAAAAATAAAGTATATATATCTCCACATTTTAACAGTAAAATTGTTAAGATAAAAAAAAGTCACTTGTCCAAAAAAAAATAAAAAATAAAATTTTTTTTAATATAATGATTTCTAATATTAATCATGATTTCAAACCATTTATTTCATTCATTTTTTTTTCTCTCACTTATCCTTTACACTTTATTTTATCTTTTACTCCTATTTAACAAATCACTTCTTCTTACTTTTTTTTTTATACTCCCTCAACTATTCATTTATTCACTATTTCATTTATATATTTATATTTGTTTATATAATCCATTTATATATTTACATTTGTTTATATAATCAAATAATAGTGTGTTTGGTACACCTTGTGGTAATTTGTNTTTTTTTTTTATACTCCCTCAACTATTCATTTATTCACTATTTCATTTATATATTTATATTTGTTTATATAATCCATTTATATATTTACATTTGTTTATATAATCAAATAATAGTGTGTTTGGTACACCTTGTGGTAATTTGTTTTTCACATTTTCCATTCGTATTTCTTTTATATTTCTTTTATTTTTATTTTTTATTAAAGTTTCTATGTTTTGTGTGCAGGTTAAGCATGGCTGGAGTTTTGGCCCTTAAGGCTCAAATTTTTATTCACCCTAATACATTTATTTAGGGTTTTACCACAACTAAGTAGGCATGTTTATTTAAATTTATGGGTGGGTAGGTAGGCCCTTGATTCCAGATTTTGAACCAGGGCTTTGATACCATATGTAATAGCCAAATTTTATAAACAACATTTAATTTAGAATAGAGCAGTAAAATTTAAGAGTTACTTCATTAAGCACATTCGCAATCAAATTCATCATAATAATAAAATTTAATAACAAATTAATACAAAAAAACATGCATAATTCTTGGTAAATACCTGAACCTATGCTATTATCCCTCCTATTGTCCGCAACTTGCTTCCTTCCCGCTTCTGCTAAACACTACCCAAAACCGTCCTCCCTGCCAACTAGGTAGCTCCCTAGCCCCAGGATCCCGGCCCTCCGTGCCCAAAACCCCCCAACAACTCCGGTGCACTGTATCAATACCACTCATGAATTTTCACTTCTCTCTGCAATACTCCCAGCTCCCAAAATCCATCCCCAACTCTCGTAGAATAATCCTCCCCTCAAACTCCTTTCCCCCCCTTATCCCTCCTTCACCGACTCCCCTCGCCTGTTTTACTCCCTACCTAACTCATTTATTACTTCTTATCCCTTCCCGTTAATGCCCCTTATCCCCTCCTTTAATATTTTATCCTCTCGGGATTAATATGTTATCCCTTGTTGGGTACGTAACCTTTTTATAATATATATTATTAATCTATTAAATCTTTTACTCAAGTTATTAAATGTAATTTGTAGTTAAATTATTAATTAATTAATCACAATTATATCCTTTAATTAATTAATAACTCACTTAATTAATATCATTAAATCATCTTTGTTTAATTAATACCTTGTTAACCCAATTAATCCCCTAATTAATTTTACTTATAATTTCTTAAACATTTATCCAACTAGAGTCATTACATTTTTCGGCCAAACTCCATATAGACCAATCTTAAAATGGAGAGCAGGCATCAAGTGAAGTCTAATTGGCATTGTCTAACTAATTTAGGTCACGTTGCCCTGCTAACCGACTTGTATAACAATTTTTTTTTTCCTTTTTACACATCTTCTTCCTTGTTGCTTCTCTCACCTTTACCCACTTTAGTTTAATTGACAAAGATAAAAAAAAATCGTGGCTTGCTTTGTCAACAATTACATAGATACCCGTTCGCTCCATCTATCCGTTCGGAGTTGAGTGAACGAGTACTCTGCATTCATGTTCATTTTTTTTTGCATTGCATTCACTGTTGAGTGATCTACGGATCTGAAGAAAGAGTGTGATTAATTGATCATCATGAAGTCTGCAAAGATTACAAAGATAGGGCCATCTGACATTGTGGAGATGGTGTGGCATGTGGTCGCTAAAAAAATCAGATTATTCATAATATTATTTTTTAGTGATTCAAGGCAGTGTGTGAGGAGGTCGCTCAAAGCACCATATTTCGTGTCAATGGTAAATTAATGAACATGTTTTGACCTTACCACCTATCACCCGCCATGCAGTTGTTGTCGTCAAGGACACTTCAATATGTAGATAAAGCTAGTTCTAGGTGATTCCTTTGACACTGTCTCTGCCTTTGTTATTAGACTGCAGAGCATGATGAGATAGACTTCAAATTTCTTACATTCAAATCCAATTCCTCCATGAAAACTGCAAGCAGATGCAGATCTGACGCTAGAATACTCCCTCTATTTGGAGATCGAAGCTTTAATATTCCATTCTTTTTCACCCAGGCGGTCGCAAGTTCCATTCTAGACATCTCAAAGCTCGCATTATAGTTCTCCTAGTTCGAATTCCAGGTTGCATGTTCTATTCTCACCGGCTCAGATCTCTCAGATCGGATTCCGGTTCTCTTGCTTTGAAATTGGAACCCCGTCCTTGTCAAAGATATTATTGAAGTTTTTCTGAATCCAATCTCGCAAATCTCAAATCTCTCAAAGCTTGTATTTCAATTCTCCCAGTTCGAATCTCGTACCTGTAAGCACACGTATTTCAGTTTTTCCTTAAAACATTACAACTTTTATTTCATTTATGGGAGTTCTGAACCCATACCTTTAAAGTCTACTGCTTGTATTTGATTTCTTCAAGTTCAAACCCCGTCCCTTCGAAGGCTTGATTTCTTTCGGTTCAAACCTTGTCCCTTCAAAGGTTGTATATCACATATCTCAGTACGATTTCCATCTCTTCAAAGCTCGTCTTTTACTTCTTCCGGTTCAGATGTCGTCGCTTTAAAACTAGCATTTCACTTTAGCTCGTCTTTTACTTCTTCCGGTTCAGATGTCGTCACTTTAAAACTAGTATTTCACTTTGGCTAGAGTACAGTCTCTGCAAAGCTCGTATTTCACTTTTCCCTGTTCGAGTCTTGTTCTTCTCAAAGCTCGTATATCAGATCTCCCGGTTCGAACTCCATTTCCTTAGAGCTTGCGTTTCACTTCTGTCGTTCATATCCCTTTTCTTTAAAGCCCTAATTTCACTCCCGCTTGAATCCGGTCCCTTTAAATATTGTATTTCACTTCGGTTGGATTTCCATCTCTTTAAAGCTAGTATTTCACTTCTCTTGATCAAGTCTCGTCCCTTTAAACGTTTTTATTTGACCTCCGCTGCTCGATTTTCCTGTCGCCGGCTCGAACCCCCACTCATCTGCCATGTCTAGCTCCATCTACACCTACACATCACCATGTAAATCGAGCTCCTTGTGCCAAAAGACTCGGAATCCATGTAAAACCAGGCGACGATAAAGATAGTTGGCAAAGGGATTTTTTGCATCTGGGCCTCGTTGAGGAAGATGGTTGAGGAAAACCTCGTAGCAAGAATTGGCGGGGGATTGACAACAATGGAGGTGGAGGCCATTGCCAATTGAGAAACTATGGAAATATTGTAATGAAAAATATTGGAGTGAAGAGAGATATATATAGACGTTATACCGTCTCCATTTCCTCGATCACGACGATCATATGCCTCCACCACTTATCTCCCCCACCACCTCTCAGTGCCCAAAACGCATAATCACCGGCATTCGACACTGGCTGATATAAGGACGTGGCATTTTTTTTTTTGTTGTGGACAGCATGACTGGCTGATATAAGGATGTGACATTTTTTTATTTGTTGTGGATAGAATAACATGGCATGTGTTAATATGCTGCGGACACACGACGAAAGGCTCCAGAAGAACCTACCCTTAAAGAATGTCTTCGGCGTAATTAATTTGTATTAGAGTTTATAGGATTGATTTTTTTAATATTTTTTTTTAAATAAATTAGTTGAAATTTTTTGGTATTTTTTTTTTAATTTGAAAAATGTTACTTTAGTGTAAAGTAAGTGTTATTTATTTAGTATATTTAATTTCATGAACTTACAAGATGAATTATCGACAAAGTCTTAGCAATAATGACACGATTTGATTTAGTTCAACATCAAGATTATGAAAAATATTGGGAACACTTCATTCCACCTTCAAACACTTAAATAAAAATAATAAAAATGAAATTAAGACTATTAGTATCTTACAAACTCCACAAACTCCATATAAGTGGAAAATATACTCTGGTGTGTTGGATTACTGAGAGAGGGGGGTGAATCAGAAATAGAGTTTTTTAATCATTTTTAACCACAATATATAAGTGTTGTTAACTTTATGATCAATTTACCAATATCATTCAACAAGTGCAGAATAAATGAACCATGAACAATGAGCAATCACGCACATACATAGTACACCGATATTTTTATGTGGAAACCCAATGCAGGAGAAAACCGCAAAATGTTTTTTCTTATATGTATTTAATAATTACATTCATTAGAAGCACCAACTTCCTTTGTTTTCCAGCTTCAATTGGAAGGAGGCTCCAACCCCCTATATTTTTCAGGCTACAACATGAGGGAAGCTCCAACTCCCCAATTCTCTGCCTCCAACCAGAAGGAAGCTATAACCCCTTATGTTCTCCGACTACAATCGGAAGGTGACTACAACCACCTATCATTGCCTCGTCCAACTGCCCTAAAATATAAGTGTCAAATAAATGATGAAATGACTGCCACACTGTCACTGTGAGATATGCCATTGTAAACCTGTATCAATCTGTGCCAACAACCTGTAACCAACCTGTACCAATAATTTGTAATCAACATATCCCAGTAATCAGTCTGTACCAACAAATACTAACAGATACGTGACCTATATATGTTGCAGCACACGTAAGTATGCAACATGTCTATACTGCAACCTGTGTATGTACACAACCTGTCTTCTTTCAGCCTGCGTACACCTTCAGAAAGATAGGGTTTTCACCATTCTAAAACTTAGAAACTTCTAGCCCCCCAGACTTTCACTGCCTTTGTTACATCCAACTGCAACCTATCATTGTATCTAAGTTGTAACTGTTCCATACATCATCATACATATCCCTCAACCATGTACCGAGAAATACAAGATATGCCTCACACTCAAACCAACAAGATGTACCAATTATAAATACCAGACATATCATCGTTGTATTTATGTAGATCTAGCTCATATAGTAAGTGCCATACAACCAACAACCTCTCTAGGGAAAATCCTCAATCTCCCATAACCATATCTCATATAGACAACAATATCCAACTACTCATAAGAATATAACATACCTTTGGAACTTGTAGAAATATTTGTTGTATCTGATCACTATAGGGCTTCCTGGGAGCTTGATTTTAGACTCTAGAGAACGGGCATCCTCATCTACTCAAGATTTCATGGATTTTCCCAACTGTATGTGACGTCCTTTTCATCAGCCCGCATATGTATGCACTCTCATCCACTGTAGCCCGTGTATGTATGTGACTTCCTCCACTACAACCCGCGTACACCTCAAAAACTAAGGATTTTTTCTATAATTCTGCAACTCTGAAACTTTCGTCATCAACCCTCCTTTGCTACCTCAAACTTGCATAACTTTAGATGTATCAATGAGTACCTACAATAATTTTTTCACAAATAATAGATATTAAATGTGCTCATTAGTTTCAAATAGGAGATCCTTGCTCTCTTATTTATACTTTCCAAGTGGCTTCCTCAAGTGATTATCTTCTAACTATCTTTACTCAACTTCCTTCTTTTAGGGCTAACCCACTTCTAGCCACTTTGTCCACTTACAACCACTTTATCCACAAACATTAAACTCACGACTTCTAGTTGCAACTAATTTATTTTTTAATTATTTTCTTCTTGAAACAACTTAACTCATGATTAACTCCTAGTTACAACCACTTTGACTAGTAAACTTCTTCTAGGAGCTTCAAGAATAAATTGACTTCTTTGACCTTCTAGGGGCTTCTAGATAACTCATGAGGGTTCTCCAACTTAACATGGTCATAATTCTCTAATTGTGAGGAGTTATGTGACGTTCCACATATCACCAGAAATGACACGACATGTATTATCCATATAGAGTAGTCTTACCTGCAAATACACTAATCTGCATACCTTTATACCTCAAACAAACTTAAGTCCCTTAACCATACTATTGGGGCTACCCGAATTTGCTACCAGACTTGCTTCAAGGGTTGACATCAATAACAACCAACCCAATTAATCAACAATCTCCCCATTTGGCATTGATGAAAACATTATGATGCAACACTGAATTCATATTGCTCATGCTCCACTTATGACCATCACTCCCCTTGGAATCATTCCTCTGTGCTCTCTCTCCAAGCATATAACTCTCTATCCATGCATCTGATAAATATCTCACCCTTTGACATAAATGGAAAAAGTAATGTCCTGTCGGGGCTTCTCCCCCTAACTAAATTGTCCCTCAGGACTGAACTCTCCCCAAAATGAACTGTCCTCTTTATGGTCCTTCCTTGTGTAAACCTAAGACAGATAAGAATAGCATTCAAAATTCATTGTGGGGTAGAAACTATGCCAATTTTTTGATGAAGATACTCAAAGGCTTCCCTTGGAAGCGGTTTTGTAAAGATGTCTACAATTTGTTCTTTGGTCCCAACATACTCAAATCAAATGTTCTTCTCTGCAACATGTTCCCATAGAAAATGATACTTGATTGGAATGTGCTTCATCTTGGAGTGCATCATTAGATTCTTTGAGATATTGATGGCACTTGTATTATCACAATATATCAGAATGGCCTCATCATACTCAACCTGTATATCTATCAAATTTTTGTTTCATCCATAGAACCTGTGTACAACATGTTGTTGCTGCAATATACTCAACTTTAGATGTAGACAATGATACTGATGAATGTTTCTTTCTTAACCAAGATACCAAACACTCACCCAAGTAGAACGTTGCTCCACTTGTACTTCTTCAGTCATCAATGTAACCTGCCCAATTGTTATATCCCTAAAATTCCCTACTCATGCATACATGGCATTGGCCTTATTGCTTGCATAATTTTCCAAATCACTGCTGAGGAGCTCTATTTAAAAAAATAATTTTTAGAGCATGTACACGCCCTATTGCACTACTGCTCGCGTACATACACTTGCTGCATGCTATACAACCCGTGTACATATGCTTGTTTCACACTAAACAACCTGCATATACCTCAAAAAGTTGCAAAAATTAAAAAGTTGTAAGGAATTCGGTGGAATTTACGGGCTATTGGAGGTTTCCCATTCACTTGCTATAGCCTGCCCTCCAACCAAATAACCATCCTTTTGTCATATAAAAGGAGGTATTGGTGTCTCATTCCACAACCAAGCATTAGAATGGTGAAAATATTCCCAAATTCCCTTCCCTTCCTTGCCCAAGCATTTGCAACCTTTTGTGAGTTACTGCCTCAACATTCCCTCTTCAGTCCCCTTTCTTCCATTCAATCCATTCCCTTCCCTTGAGGTGATTAGTAGATTATGAGAAGAGACTTATTGAAGGTGCACTTGGAGCATTGTTAAGAGGAGCACAAACTAAGTTCGCGGAGCATCGACCTGCGAGGATTGTAAGTTTCAATTTTTTATTAATGAATAAAAGAATCTCTTTTCCCTGTCCCAAATGATGATGTTTTATGTCTTTTCTTTTATTTATACATAACAATTGATATCTAACCCTAATTTATGAATAGAAATAACATGCTTGTAGTCTTGTTTGCCTAGTTTTGGATGCAGGTCAACTTTGGGAGGAGACTCGTAGCCTTGGGAGCTACAGAGCCTGAGGAGATAATCACCAGATGTTGGATAAAAGCTACAATTACCGATCTTCTCTTCCACTACTTTCTGTTCATCTATTTTAGTATGTTTGGGGTAGTGCAGACACTATATTGAGTTTTAGTGAGTCATTTTCTCTATATATACTTTAAACCCTGGTATAGTTATAGGGGGATTTTCTCGCTAGTAGAATTGGCGACTCCACTGGGGAGTCTCTCTATGGTTTTTAGGGAGGTTTTTGGGTTGTTGATTGGCTTCTTGTTTTCCTTTTGAGTTTTAGTCAACTTTACTAAGTCTTTTAAGGGTTTCTGGTCACCTATAAGGTGCATACCAGTTGTCCTTGCCCTGTTAGTCTGCCTTGTCTTTTATTTTTGGAAAGTCTCAGAGGTGTACACGCCCTGTTTTGGGTCAGCCCGCGTACATACACACTCTGCATAGTAGACAACCCATGTACATACGCAGGATGTTGATGCAACAACCCACGTCTTTGTGTCTTGAAAGTATTTTTTAACAAAGAGAGAGTTTTCCTCTTTCTTGATAGAAGTTCAAACTTCTCAAGGATTTCTTGAACCAATCAAAGTCTTTGTCTTTGGCCATATCTTGGGTTAAAGTTTCGGTTAACTTGTTCCTTAGTTTTCTTTTGTTTTCCCTAAAAGGGTTTAGAGGGACTTGTCAAGTTTTAGATCCTCCTTTTTGTTTCTTGGTTGAATCCTCGCGATTTGCAGTTGGCTTAGGGTATTTATCAATCTTTTTTTTTTTTTTTCAGTTTTCTCTTTGTTCCTATTTCTTGCTTTGAAAAATGAAAAAAAAAAATTACTTCAGTTTTTCTTGTTAAAGCAGTTCGAAAAAAATAAATAAATTATTTTCTTGCATCTAGTTTGGTAAAGTAGTCAATGTTGTTATTTTCAAAAGAAAAAGGGTCTTCATTTCAAATTTCTTTCTGATTTCCTGAAATACAAGTAGTTTTTTTAGTCAAACAAAAGCAAGTTTTAGGATTTCTTCATTTACAAGATCTTGAAATATTGATTAGAAAAGTTGAATTTTACAAAGAGTTATTACAAGATTTGCTTTGATTTTGAAGTATCTTTTGCTTTCAAATGCTTTAAAGTTCTATTCCTTATTCGTCTCTTCATAACACAATCAGTTTCACTACCGCACCCTTTGCGTAAATCAAGCCTTAAAATTAACGCTTAACTTAAAATGCATTAGACTTTCTGTTTGTAGGGTTCACCGACTAGTTTAGGGTTTTAGGGCCTTGAATTAGGTGTGAAGAGGAAACTCTCCAAGGCCACTTTAAAACATACATTAGAGTATGAGATATGGAGTCTTTTTTAGTCCAACATCGTAATATTTAGTCGAGACTCCACTCTAACACAGGGGATAAACACGAGGCCGCGTGAGGAAAGGAAGACGAGATAAACCCTCCAAAGCTGGACTAAATGTAGTGGGGATTGTATATTGAGGGTCTTTCTCAGGAACAATACTGATCACATTTTCCTACAGAGCTTTGTGGACCTTGAATCTGTTCAAGATCCTTAGTTGTCTTCTAGACCAATTGTTTTTGACACCCTTGAAGGGCTTCGAACTTGTTATCCTTCTCATTATGATATGTCCGACTGTCGATTGTACCCGCCTGGTGACTGACTGTGAGATGGTAACCTAGTTGCCCATATTTTACAGACTTACACAGGTGATTATGGGGGTTTATTGTGGTACCTAAGGCGGACATCGGATTGCACTTTGCAGAGTATACCCAGAGGGAGCTTCCATGTTCGAGTTCAACTTACAACGATTAGTTTCTCTAGTGTCGATTGGTGTAACCATCCTTCCCACTAGTTATTCGACTGTTTGATTTAGCTTTAGGAAACTTTTTAGTGTGTGATTTGTGTTCCATGGTAGTCAAGCCTTACTATGTCGTTTGATATTTTTACAAAGTGGAAGATCAACAACTCTTCCAGTCGCGAAGGCTTCATGGCTTGTCGTTGGTTACTTTGGAGCCACCTCCGCCACCGTTGAGGCGAAGACTTGATTAAGAAGGATCGTTCGAAGAGACTGGGCTGCAGGAAACTGTGCCTGAGCCTTCTCCAAGAGGAGACTTTCCGGCCCCGAAGGAATCCATCATTTTTTACCTTGAGATTGAAGGATTCAGGCCAGCCAATCCTCCGATTACTGACTTGTCAACTCCCATCTTGATTCAGATTGTCCCCCCCCGAGGTGACATCTTCTGAGCATCAGTTAGTTTTACGGGCAACAATGGAAGAAAATGTTGCTACTTCGACAGGGAGTCCCCTTACTCCTGTTATGGCTACTACTGGAGGGGGAATCCTACCTCCTCCCCCACCTTCGCCAGTCAGGACCTCAGTCATCCCGAATCCCACAAATTCGAGCAATGGTCCGATACCTTTAATGGCTTCGACCACTGTTTTGTTTACTCAGAACGTGACGGGCACTCCCTTCTCATATGGGATGCTCGACTTTGATACAAACTCAGTTCTTGCTTATTCTACCTTACATACCATGGGTTTGGGGGTAGGGAGCTCAAATGCTCCCTTGCAAGGGTCAACCGCGGGCACTATTGTCCCTTTTAATTATATCCCTTATGATGGGGGTCATATACCTCCTCCATCCCCTTTGCTTGGCGACGCTTTTCAACAGCCAATAGGGCCTAACACTAATTATAGCTTGTTTGGTGGAGGTATTTTAGGACCTTTGTCTTATACAACGTCGGTGGAATCTATGTCGTTCTCTTTTTTTGGTGCGTTTGGGAACAACGCTTTCTCTTCGACCGATTTTTCAACTGGGGGAAACCCCAACTTTAGTCAACATAACCCGATGCAAGGTACCATTCCTTCACAGGGAGCGACGACTGGAGTATACTCTATACATAGTCTTTGGAATCCTTGGTAGGGCTCGTTTCCCTTGCAAGGAACGTCGTTCAGGGGTAACCCCTTCCATACTCATTGGAACCCCGAGCATGGCTCTGTACCCATGCCCATCATATTGGTTGGGGGCATCCCCTTCCAAGGTCCTTGGAACACAATGCAGGGCACAATCTCTAGGCAGGTTATGTCGTCCAATTTCGGGAGTCAGCCGAGGATGCCTCAATAGACACAATTTCCTTTTGATGGTCAAGGCCATGATTTCTACCAAAACCCTAACCAACAATCCAAATTTTCATGGAAACCTGGTTCCAGTCAAAACCCAAGGCCCTCTTTACCTGTAATCACAACTGAAACTACCCTTTCTGGAAACTCTACATTTTCCAGACTTGTCGAGATTACTGAATGACCCAATCTGTCACGATCCACGTTGCCCCCCTATGCCGACTAAGTTTCCTTCAGATATTCTGAAATTTGAGGGCAAGCTTAGTGAAGATCCAGGTGATCATGTGACTTTTATAGGACAAATAGGTGAGTGCGGACACAAATAGATCTCCTTATTTTCACCCCAAAACTAGAACAAAACAAGACATAATATAAAACTTTCCCTAAGTTTTAATTATCAAACATACTAACTAACAAGAGATAAATGACATACCTTTTAAATGTTGCTTATCCTCGCTCCATTCCAAGACTTATGGCATGTTGAACCTATAAAAATAAACAAGCCAACGAAGTGAAAGCAACAACGTATACTCAACAAAACCTATGTATGTGATCAATGAGTCATACAATAAAATAAGACCAATTTTATGGGAAAGAAATAGATCATTGTATTAAAGATATGAAAAGGAGATACAACCAATGCCTTGATGTTGTAAGGTCCCTTCCAACAGTTCCTTTCTTCCCACTCACTTTTTCTCCATGGATTCTAAGATCAACAATCTATCTTGACAAAGCAAAGCTCAAAGTCACAAAAATTACTCAATCTCACACCAAAAGCTAGCCAACTCAATCCAACTTTCCCCATGAGAAATACTCGCATTTTATAGGATGAAAATGATAGCGTGAGGAGGTTAGGATGATCCCATGAGATCAGGGATGTGACTTAGATCCAAACCGATCGGAGGCCACCTCACCCTCGAAGCTTCTATTCTAGAACTTTCGAGAAATTCCTCTTTTTCCTTCGTATGAAAATCGTCACACCCTTAACACCGAGAAAAATGCGATGACGTCGCAGACCACTGTGGTGCAACCTGTGAAGATCCTATATCGTCCCACCCTTAACACTAAGCAAAGTGCGACGATCCCTTTTTATAATGTTTTAGACAAAGGAAAAGTATAATTTCATTTCTCTGGGAAAATGTATCTTCATTCTTCTTCAAGGATTAAGGCCATTGATCATTTTCAAGACAAAGGATAGGTTTACATCATTAACAGTCATAGGGGTGATAAAAATAATGTCTAATAGAGAGCCCCCAAAAGTATGAAGGTAGAATAGAGTGATAGCTAAAATAATTTGTCGAGTGTGTGTAGGGAACAATGAACATGTTGGTCGGAAACCTTCCAACAAACAAGGAAATACAATACAATAATATATCATCAATGAGGTAGGCATTCCCATACTCAAAATACAAGTGACTCAAAGAATAAATGCCTACATGCAAAGATCCATGTTAATTAATATAGGTCATAGCCACCAAACATACACTATGGATCCATGCCAATATGACTCAAATCTAAACACATACACCAAAAATACACTATGGACCTATGTGTTAAAGACTCATATTTGAACATAGCCACGAGACATACACTATGGATCTATGCAACAATACAATCTAAATATACTCCAACGCAACCTGAATCTATAAAAAAATATCCAGGTTCTTCATTTCCACCACTCTATAGTACGAATCTAACCATGTGAATAGATGTGTTGAAGTCAAACATGGTAGAAACCTCTTGATTACTGGTCATTAATGACTACCATTAACAAGTGTGAGGGAAATCACCATTAATGTCAATGAATCCCAAGGTACACTAGTAAAATCCAATGGGTTCGAATTTGTGAGTTGAAGTCGAACACTCAGTGAAATCTCTCGATCAGGGGCAATAATGAAAACCCACTGTCGAAAGCGAGGAAAACTACCATTGAGCCATGAAAATTCTAAGGTACCAATTAGTTTCTAAGTCTAATTCCTAGATAATGATTTGAAGTCAATAGGAAAAGACTCCTCACAGGAAGGCCTTAATGTATCCCCCACCAATGACACGAAACAGGTAACAAGATTTGAAGTAGATTAGAGTAACAAGTGATTTAGGACTGAATCAAGGATGGACGACGCAATAGAAGGCTTAAGGACTGCAGAAATGGCCGACACAATAGAATGATTTTTGGGTTGAAATTCTCTTTGAACATATTGATGACACGACAATTGTCTTGGAAACGCTGACTCAACAACAGGGATCACAAACTAATTTGTAATCTTATAAAGGAGTATGATCAAGAGACAAGTGGATTTTCCAACCTAGACACAAAGTGAGTGAAAGGGTGTCATGTTCAGAAGCGACTCTTCCACAGAATAGAGGTTTAGATATATTTCTTTCTCAATTTCCCCCCACCATTTATGGCGAGTACCTCTTTATTTTTACACTATCTTGAGGAGGAAAACATATGCTTGAAATGTAAGCTCATCCTTTAGATGAGTCCTTCGAAGTATGTTTAAAAAACCCTAAGAATGAGTGGTTCGGTCCCATATGGGTCTTTCGATGTTTGTTTAATGAGTCCAAGGAAAGAAAACTCAGGGGTTTTTCAATTTTAGAAAGTCCGAAAAACACTTAAAGAGAACTCCATCAGGTCCTTTTTCTTAAATTAATCTGACGAAACTGAAAATGTGATAACCTACCACTCATCAAATGTTTTCTTCAAATAATTTTACAATCATGAAAAGAACAAGGTCACTCGACCATCTTTTCACTTTTAGGGAGTTTGAAAAGAGCTTAAAGGGAACTCCAGGGGATTCCTTTTTCGTATAACCTTTATGAGTCCGAAAAAGTGATAAAAGTCTACTTAGTTACATTCTCATTGATTTACGAGCACGAGAAAGAACAAAGACTAAGGTCATGATTGTTTTCATTTTTACGCAAGCTTAAAACAAAACAAAACAATGCTTGGGAAAGATTTTATTTTTACACAAGCTTAAAACTAGCCAAAACTATGCTTGGACCTGGTTTCATTTTTACACAAGCTTGAACCAGAGGAAACTATGCTTGAGGTAGGTGGTTTCATTTTTACACAATCTTGAACCAGAGAAAACTATGCTTGAGGTAGGTGGTTTCATTTTTACACAAGCTTGAACCAGAGAAAACTATGCTTGCGACTTCCCAACGCATGGTTCATGGATTCTCATGGTTGGTACTTATCCCCCAGCTTAAGAAGCTAGTGGCTCAACTTCAACATGAAGTCCAGAGGCTAGAAGCATTTCCCCCCAAGCTTCGTCTCATCCAACGACACAAGCAGATGAAATGAAGCTTCAAATACTATACGTAGGACTTGACTCAAACATAGAGGGGGAATTTGTATCATTTTTTAACAAGATTGACACATGAGAAGAACTATGCTTGTGACTCTAGGTGTAATCCCAAGACCACTGTTTAATTTTTTAACAAGCTTGACACAGAAACAAGAACTATGCTCGTAACCTCTATTTCATTTTTTAACGAGGTTGCCACAGAGACAAAAAAACTATTCTCGTAGCTGGTTTCATTTTTTAATGAGCTTGAAATATGAAAACCATGCTCAAATCTCTCTTCTTGATCATGGATTCCAAGAGGACAATGCTCTGGAAGGACACCATGTCATGGGACAAAACTCAGTCATGGTTTCCAAGAGATCTTCACTTGATGGAAGAAACACACTCTGGAAGGAACACATGTTGAGGGTCGTGACGGGGGTAAAGAGGTTAGGCTCCAATAGCCCTACCGAAGAGATAACCATGTCAACTACCAGATCTAAATCAGAAGAGACTAAGCTTATAGGGAGAGGCTCATCTTCATCAATATCTGAAGGCATGGGAGACAACACTACATAATTGACTTGTGGTAGGGGTGATATCGACTACATATATGAACCGTTTAGGGAATTCATCGAGTTGACGGTCAAGTCAGGACCAACAAACGAAATTTGATCAATAGTCACCACTCGTCCATCGTGCGCGAAATATATCACACGAAAAAGAGTGGAGACAATAGCTTTCATGGCATAGAAATAATCTCTCCCCAGGAGTAAATCTAAATCCAAGGGGTCTTGGACTACCATGACGTCGATAACGACATTTTTCCCTCCCAAAGTTACGGGAAACTGAGGAAGGACCCCTAAAGGGTGATTGGTTCTTTTGTTAAAAGCTAACAGATTCTGCGTAACAGGCACAAGTTGAGGATAACTTAAAGCTTTCCAAGCAATAGAGGAAAAAATACTAATGGACACACCTTCCTCTATCAACATCTGAGGAACGTCCCGACCACAAACCTGTACTATAATCTTGAAGGGAATATGAGAGGGAAGATGAGGTCTAGTTAGTGCACCCTAATAAAAAAGGATGGCTTCATTACTTGGAGGGGGTTCCATGGGAGAAGGAGGAATACCCACTAGCACAATAGATTATGTATCAATGAGAATAACATGGACAATATCAGGATTACTCTCTAGAGAGAGAGTAGGATTGAGCGATGATGACATCAGATCGACCACTTGAGTTGCATTATCCAAGGGGAGAATGGGGTCGACTGGTGGAAACAGATAGACCGCTTAGGTTTCACTATCTAACGGGTGAGTGGGATCGATCGAGGATGGGATTGGATCAACCCCTTTGTCAACTGGTTCAATTAGGGACGTGACCAGATTAACTACCTGATCAACCAAACTGATCGATGAAGGGACCAGATTGATCATTCCATCAACTGCAGGTGGGTTAAGAGAAGGCCCGTGGTAAGAAACCAGAAGTTGAGGTTGGGAAATAGTCATGTCTTCTAGTAATTTCGAGGCTTCATCCATACGAGGGAAAATGTGAGTTTGATGACTCTATTCGCATAACATACACAAGAACTAGACTCTACTTTTCTTCTTCCCAATGATATCTTGACTAGTTGATGGGAGGTCATAAACATGTTGTTCACAGGCTGACAACATGGGTTGGCGAGGGTGTGTAGACCATGATTCTATAACCTTGGATAGACCAGGGCAATCCTTAAGAAGATTGCTACCCTTACAAAGCCGACAAGGGTACTTGGTCTTACATGTTGTTTGGGTGATCTTGGCATCATCAACACTCCCAACATGATTATCACGAACTGGTGGTTTTCCAACATGTCCAACAATGGTTGGAGGTTTGGACCCTTGCTTATTTTTCTTCTTCTTATTCTTCCTTTTCTTCTTCTTCTTATCCACTGAGTTACTAGCTTCAAAGATTTCCTTTGGTGAAGAAGATGAAACAGAAGAAGACCTTGCAAGTGAAGAAGGTGAAGGAGATCTTACTAGTGAAGAAGGTGAAGGATCAACATGAGGTTGATGTTCTTGGGGGAAAGTGCTTACAACCAAAGCACTTGTTTCATTCGGGATTACCGGAGTGGAAAAAAACCATACCAACAATCCAATTGTGAGACCTGGAAGGCTCATAGTAGTGATGTAAGGAGGACCAACGTTTTCGTAAGAAGAAAAAACAAAAGGTTCCCCTGGAGGAGGGGTTGCTTCATTGGTCATTTTGGGAATTGACGCCATAAATAAAGATCCAACCTAGAGTCTACTAGGGAAAAAAACAACACACACTAAAAATCTAGGAAGCAAGCAAACAAACAAAACCTTCTCCCAATGAATGCACTAGTTGGTGATGAAATCCAAAGTTGCGAGAACAATGTAAGAAGGGATTGAGATAGAGAGGGTGGAAA
Source organism: Picea sitchensis (assembly GCA_010110895.2). Classification (NCBI taxonomy): domain Eukaryota; kingdom Viridiplantae; phylum Streptophyta; class Pinopsida; order Pinales; family Pinaceae; genus Picea; species Picea sitchensis. The sequence continues at coordinate 105,023 of SNQJ01S0016773.1, forward strand.
AGTTACATTGAATACTTTCTTAATGAACTTACACCCTGGTGAAAGCTCCCACACATAATCGTGGGTATACCCTCCAAGGAGCCCGAGTGAGTTTGGTCAACGTCGATTCTAGGTACCGTGAAGACTTTCCCCTCCACAGTCACCTCGTGTAAAGACCCTAAAGAGATAGGCCACTAAGGTTACCAATTACAACAATGATGCATGGGGAAACAAACGATAGTCTGATCCACGTGCAAAGGCAGGGTATCTAAGCCCAAAATCAACTCGAGAAGGTCCCCACGATATTTTCTTCTCAAGTGACCCCCAATAATACGCACAATCTCTACACTAAGACCAAAAAAGCAGGGTGAGTAACTCTGCCAGTCTTAATGTGACCTCATGATTGACCCTTGTGTTAGAAGGGCTTCCTAGGAAAAAATGTAATAATTGTATTTACCGCTCCCTAGCACAAGATTCTATGTTTGTTTGATAGCTTTGGAAAGTTATCTTTCACACCTATTCCAAAGCCCTACAACTAATCTAATGTAGGTTTGCTACCAGAAAATATAAAAATGTTTAATCAATTTTTATAAGCGTTGTATTTTAAAGCTGTTGTTTACTCAAGAGGAAAATGGTGTGGACTAAATGATGTTTTGACCGACTCTAAACAATGAAAAGAAATGAGAATGAAAATATTTCACTTCGATGAAAGATATATTACGAGAAGGAGAAAATGTTTATCATTCCTAGATGCATAATGTTCCAAAATTTTGTTAAACTCATTAGTATTAAGATCTTCAAGAAATGAGCCAAAGAGACTATACACCAATACACAATTCTTGCCCCCCCCAAAAAAATGCCAAAAACCATGCAAATTCACTACTTCAAATGCAAAGATGACCCCAATCTAATGCAAAGCAAGAAATATTTTTTTTTTTGTTTCAAAGATAGCTAAAAGCATATTCAAAGCTGTCAAGCAGACTGCAATCAGACCTAAAAAATTACCTCAAACACTTATCACAGATCTAGGCAGGGAAAACCATAAAAAACTAAAAAAAATTCACAATCGTCGTAGGCTGGAAGACTAACACAGTGCATCGACCCTAGATCGTCGTGGGTAAAAGAAGGCCACAGTGCGACGACGTCGCACTATCTTTCAAGGAAGAGTGCGACGATCCTAGTTCGTTGCATTGTCTCTCAAAGTAGGGTGCGACGATCAAAGGAAAAATGGAAAACTAAAAAGCTTGAAGGTTTTCCAGTGAAATTAAGCAGTTAAAGGGTTCATTTGGATCTCCCAGTGACTCGGAAAACAGAACCCAGGTAATCAAAGCAAGAAAGTAAGACAAAATAAGAAAACAATATGTTCCCCAGTATGGTTTCCAATTTTTTTATCGGACAAATCGGTAAGTGCAGACATAAATAGATCTCCCTAGTTTCACCCCGAAACTAGAACAAAACAAGACAAAATATAAAACTTTCCCTAAGTTTTAATTATCAAGCATACTAACTAACAAGAGATAAATGACATACCTTTTAAATGTCGTTTTTCCTTGCTAGGGTCATCCTCTCTCGATTCCAAGATTTATGGCATGCTAAACCTGTAAAAAGACACAAGGCAACGAAATGAAAGCAACAACATATACTCAACAAAACCTATGTATGTGATCAATGAGTCATAGAATAAAATAAGACCAATTTTATGGGAAAGAAATATATCACTGTATTAAAGATATGAAAAGGAGAATACAACCAATGCCTTGATGTTGTAAGGTCCCTTCCAACAGTTCCTTTCTTCCCACACACTTCTTCTCCATGGATTCTGAGATCAACAATCTATCTTGACAAAGCAAAGCTCAAAGCCACAAAAATTACTCAAGCTCGCACCAAAATCCAACCAACTCAATCCAGATTTACCCATGAGAAATCCTATCTTTTTATAGGTTAAAAAGGATAGGGTGAGGAGGTTAGGATGATCCCATGAGATCATGGACATGACTTAGATCCAAACCAATCAGAGGCCACCTCACCCTCGAAGCTTCTATTCTAGAACTTTCGAGAAATTCCTCTTTTTCCTTCGTACGAAAATTGTCGCACCCTTAACACTAACCAAACTGTGAAGGCGTCGTATGCCACTGTGGTGCAACCTACGACGATCCTAGATCGTCACACCCTTAACACTAAGCAAGGTGCGATGATCCCTTTTTATAAGGTTTTAGACAAAGGAAAAGTATAATTTCATCTCTCTGGGAAAAAGTATCTTCATTCTTCTTCAAGGATTAAGGCCATTGATCCTTCTCAAGACAAATGATAGGTTTTCATCATTAACGGTCATAGGGGTGATGAAAACAATGTGTAACAATGACTACCTTTCATTTGTGGTGCTCGCCAAACTCACTGAAAGATGACTCTGTTCAGTTGCGCCTTTTTCAACACACTCTTATAGGGGGTTTTGTGAAGTGGCATATTGAGCTCGATGGCTTGAGGTACTCTTACTTTAACGACTTGTCGATGGTATTCTTGAACCATTTCCAGTTACCTGTGAAATACAATGCTGACACCGAACTGTTAGCCAACTTTGAGCAAACCAAGGCCGACCACATCTCTGATAATATTCGAGAATGGTGGTGAAGAAAGAGCTTGATTAAGGTCAAGGTCCCTCCTACTTTCTTGCTTGAGTGGTTCTTGAAGTATTTGGTTCCTTGTATATCCAAGGACGTAGTGACTTCTGGGGTGTTTTTAGAGGAGGAGGCTATTATGAGAGCCCAACAACTAGAATTGATCTACTCTCAGTCTAGCATGCTCTACGAGATCTTTCTAGATGCGCCACGGTCTACTCTCGATAAGGCCAAAACAAAATTTGGGCCCCACGCCGATGGAATTTGGGCTCAACGCAAAGAAATTCCACAAATCTGTTGTCAAATCAGTTGCAAAAATTGTCGATACAATAGACTGTGGCCAACCAGAATCTGAGTTCAGTTGTTCCCCCTACCCAGACGTCAGATGTACACGGTGTGTAGTCGACGAATCCCAAGGCCAACCAATAGATCGAGGGAGAGAAGAAACAACGAAATAAGAAGGGTAAAGGGATAAAAAGGCTACCAATAATGTTGGTGGGGGAAAAATGGAGAAGAAGAAGTCGAAGAACCCATGTAATATTTGCATAGAAGACCACCCGACTCACCTATTCCCTCGGCTTGCAGAAGCCCATAAGCTATTATCACAACAACAACCTACTGTGTTGACAAAACCTTTTCCACAAGGGAAAAATATGGCTCAAGATTTTGCATCCACAAGCGCTGCAGGGGGTAATCAGGGACCCCCCGCGCCTACCAAAAACAACCCGGCCGCAAACATTTACATGTTGAACATTGATGCTCACTTATTGACCAAGACTTGTGACTATGGAATGACATAATCTGTCGAGAAGCACAAGGAGTTCACTAACCCATCGACTCCTCTCCAAATTGAAGGTGGTGGGCGAAACACTGACTCACATCCCTAAAAGTGTGTTTAAGAAGTCTTCCCATAATCCAAACGCGAGGTCCACTAATAACTACTCTTTCACGGAGGATCTGGCACATACCCCTTGTGCGATGTCCACTCTGGAGTTCCTCCAAATTTTCCCCTCATAGAGAAAATCTCTGTTGTCCTCCTTGGGAGCGACAAAGACTAGTAACCCAGGAGCGATCATTTTCAATATAACTGACTTAAAATCTCATTTTCCTCATCACATTTCCTTCCAGATAGTAGTGTCCTCTACCACAAAATATTTTACGCGGAACATTTTTTGTACAGTGGTTGATGAGGGTTCCTCGACTTGCGTGATGTCGTTGGCATGTTGGAAGGCCACTGGACAACCTGAGTTGTCTCTGTTGCCTATGTTTCTTACATATTTTGAAGGTCGGTCATTTAGACCACACAAAATAATTCCTTCCTTTCTCATGTAGTTAGGAGGTAAAACTGTGTGTGTCAAAGTTGAAGTGGTTGATGCACCTCTCGACTACAATATTTTGTTAGGACGGAGCTGGACGCATGCGATGGTTGCCATAATTTTTTGGGTCTTGTGCTTTCCACACAAGGGCCAAATAGTGACCATTGATCAGTTGTCATTTTCTCGTCTTGACCCTTCATCGGGGGCTTCCACGGTCCTAATGATTAATAACCTGCAACCTAGCACTGCCAACTTAGGTGTCGGTTTGTTTCCATTGTTTATGGGAACTTTTGATTACCCGTCGCCTTCCAACGATGTAAATATTATATTGGTTGTTCCTGACCAGCTGAAGGCTTCAATTTTGCAAGTGTCGTCTTTTAGAATGAGCTACTTTCATGACCCATGGACTTTACCTTCCCCATTGACTTCGATGGAATAGATAGCGCATCTTGGCCTCAAGTTGATTGGTTCCCCTATGACCAAGTCCTCAAGTTGATTGGTTCCCCTCTTCTCGAAAGGCCAGTCAGAAAGTATATATCCTCAGTGGTTGGGGTCAGTGATTGACCCTCCAACATAAATTCCTCTGCATCGGGATGCCAATACTCCATAATCTACAATGTTTCAGTGCAACGATGGCCATAGGTTCCTCCTCGACCAAGACGTCGAGCTCCTCATTCTCTCTCTCTCTCCAGTGAACATACATCATGTCACATGAAAAAAGTGGAGAGGAGTTAATGCTTTATTTTTATTTTATCATTCTTTCCGAGTACATACGTAGGATGGCCTTGGACAACCCCCGTACACACAGGGCCAACCTTTTTTCAAGAGTGCGCCCTTTGTTCTTTGGTCCCAACATACTCAACTTGAATGTTCTTCTCTGCAACATGTTCCCATAGAAAATGATACTTGATTGGAACGTTCTTTGTATTGGAGTGCATCATTGGATTCTTTGAGATATTGATGGCGCTTGTATTATATCAGAATGGGCTCATCATACTCAACCTGTATATCTATCAAAGTTTGTTTCATCCATAGAACATGTGTACAACATATTGTTGCTGCAATATACTCTGCTTTGGTTGTAGACAATGATACTGATGAATGTTTCTTGCTTAGCCAAGATACCAAACACTCACCCAAGTAGAACATTGCTCCACTTGTACTTCTTCGATCATCAATGTAACCTGCCCAATTGTTATAGCCCTAAAATTCCCTACTCATGCATACATGACATTGGCCTTCTTCCTTGCATAATTTGTTAAATCACTACTGAGGAGCTCTATTTAAAAAACCAATTTTTAGAGCATGTATGCACCATGATGCACTATTTCCTGCGTACATACGCTTGCTGCATGCTAGAAAACTTATGTACATATGCTTGTTGCACACTAAACAACCCACACATACCTCCAAAATTTGCAAAAATTAAAAAGTTGTAAGGAATTCAGTGAAATTTACAGGCTATTGTAGGTTTCCCAACCAATTCACCTGCTATAGCCCGTCCCCCAACCAAATAACCATCCTTTTGTCATATAAAAGGAGGTCTTGGGGTTTCATTCCACAACCAAGAATTATAACAGTGAAACTCTTTCCAAATTCCCTTCCCTTCCTTGCCCAAGCATTTGCAACCTTTTGTGAGTTACTACCTCAACATTCCCTCTTCAGCCCCTTTTCTTCCATTCAATCCATTCCCTTCCCTTGAGGTGATTAGTAGATTGTGAGAAGAGGATTATTGAAGGTGCACTTGGAGCATTGTTAAGAGGAACCCGAACCAAGTTCATGGAGTGTCGGCCTGCGAGGATTGTAAGTTTCAATCTTTGATTAATGAATAAAATAATCTCTTTTCCCTGTCCCAAATGATGATGTTTTATGTCTTTTCTTTTATTTATACATACAAATTAGTATCTAACCCTAATTTATGAATAGAAATAGCATGCTTGTAGCCTTGTTTTCCTAGTTTTGGATGCAAGTCAGCTTTGGGAGGAGACTTGTAGCCTTGGGAGCTACAAATCTTGAGGAAATCATCACCAGACGTTGGATAAAAGGTACAATTACCGATCTTCTCTTCCACTGGTTTATGTTCATCTATTTTGGTATGTTTGGGGTAGTGTAGAAACTAGATTAACTTTTAGGGAGTCATTTGCTCTGTCTATACTTTAAACCCTGGTATAGTTATATGGGGATTTTCCCGCTAGAACCAATCTACATATGTGTAGTTAATAAGTGATAGATCATTTCCTTTTGGATACCATAATCCAAACTCTTATGTACCCTTGAGATATCTGGATATCATCTTTATTGTTAGAACATGTGATTCCTTTGGTGCTTTTTGAAATCGCGCCACCTGTCCAACTCCCTGCATTACATCTGGTCCTGATGTTGTCACATAAAGTAAGCTACCAATCATTGACATGTACTGCCTCTGATAAAAGGTACAATTACTGATCTTCTCTTCCACTGGTTTCTGTTCATCTATTTTGGTATGTTTGGGGTAGTGTAGAAACTAGATTGACTTTTAGGGAGTCATTTGCTCTGTCTATACTTTAAACCCTGGTATAGTTATATGGAGATTTTCCTGCTAGAACCAATCTACATATGTGTAGTTAATAAGTGATATATCATTTACTTTTGGATACCATAATCCAAACTCTTATGTACCCTTGAGATATATGGATATCATCTTTATTGTTAGAACATGTGATTCCTTTGGTGCTTCTTGAAATTGTGCCACCTGTCCAACTGCCTGCATTATATCTGGTCCTGATGTTGTCACATAAAGTAAGCTACCAATCATTGACATGTACTGCCTCTGATCTGTAGACTTTGAACCATCATCTTTACTTAACTTACAACTTTTCTGCATAGGAGTATTGATTGGTTTGCAATCTTCCATTCTGAACCTCTTTAACATTTCTCTGATATACTTGGTTTGAGAAATAAAAATTTCTTGGTTGCTTTGACATATCTGAAGACCCAAAAATAAGGATAATTCTCCAAGCAATGACATTTAAAATTCATTATGCATATACTTTGCAAATTTATGGCTCATCTTGTCATCATCGCTTCTAAAGATAATATCATCAACATAAACTTCAATTAACAAAATACTATCTGGATTTACCTTTATGTAGAGGTGGTTGTATGCATTTCCTTTCCTAAACCCTTGCTGCTGTAAATATTTGTCCAGTCTGGAATACCATGCTCTAGAGGCATGTTTGAGACCATACATGGCCTTCTTCAACCTGCAAACATAATCTTCATTCTCTGATGCTATGGAAAATTCCCCCTAAATTGGGTCTAAGGAATAGGCATAGCGATAACTCCTTTAAAATACTGACTTATCTCTAATATACCCCAAAACAATCTAGACTAAGTGATAAGAGAGAGAGAGAGAAGAGAAGGTTAAAAACTGCACTTTGAATCCTTACGATTGATGTAGACGTCTTCCACTTGTTGTTGCCTCTTAGATCACAGATCTCCTCTCAAATCTTACCTGCAAAGGGTTAAGAATACAATGCAACAAAATATACAATCTCTATTAATCACTTAAAATCCTAAATATAGATATAAATGATCAAATTAACAAGAACATATACACATAGGGTTTTGGGACAAAGATAATCTCTTCTATTCAAATTCAAGATAAAAGGTTACAACCTTTGCTTGCGAACATTGCTCTACGAACCAAGTCTGGGATCCTCTGTCGTGGCTCCAAGTGCATCAATCCCACATAGAATTCTCACAACCAACATGCCATCAAGGGAAGATGGAAGGGTTGCATAGGGAGAATGGTTGGAGGGTAAAGCTGAGGCTAAAACTCAGAGCAAGATGCAAAACTTGGGAAATGAGAGGGAAAGGATTTTTCTAGAGTTTTCTTATTCTCTTGTTCATATGTCTAAATGACTCCCCAATACCTCTTTTTTATATGAGAAAAATATGGTTATTTGGTTTGGGGATAGGCTACAAGGGGTAAAATGGTTAGGAAACCCTCCATAGCCCATAAACTACACCGAAATACGTGCAATTTTATATTTTTTGCAACTTTTGGAGGTAAACGCGAGCTACTTAGCATGCAGAAAGCGTATGTACGTGAGCTAACTAGCATGAAAATCACATGTGTACGCAGACTATTAGTGCAACAAGGTTCGTACATTAACCAAAAAATGGATTTTTAGAAGGAAACCTCAACAATATGTTTGGCAAAGTATGCAAATGGACGGGCCAATGTCTTGGATGCATAGATGTGGCATTTTTGGACTATAACATCTGACAACTGAAATCCTTCTGGTTTCTCAATGTAGACTTCTTCTTCTAAATCCCTATTTAGGAAGGTTGATTTCACGTCCATCTGATACACTTTAGTATTATTAGAACATGCATAAGTGAGGATCAATCTGATTGATTCCATTATGAAAACTGGGGAAAACGTCTCTTCAAAGTCGATACCTTCAACCTTAGTGTAGCCTTTACATACCAATCTAGCTTTGTTCCTGGTAACATATCCATATTCATTCAATTTGTTTTTGAAGACCCACTTTGTGTCGATCACATTCTTGTACCTTGGCCTTTGAACCAATTCCAAAGTGTCATTCTTCTCTATCTTATCCAACTCTTCGTCCATGGATTTTATCTAGAATTCATCCTTGATGGCTTCTTCAAAGCTGCTTGGATCAATAGAAGATAAGAGTACTAGGTGCAGTTAATTTGGTGAACGAATTCTTCTTCTAATCTCAACTCCTACATCTTTGTTCCTGATAATCTGATCTGATGGATGATTCTTTAGTATTCATTTGCTACGTGTCTTTGGAGGTACTTGAAGATATTCCTATTTTTGCTCTTCTACTTCTAACTGCTCTTCTTCATCTTCCCCTTTTGTTACTTCTTCTTCGTGAACCTGTTCCATTGACTCATTTCTTCCTCCTTTATTTTTCGTCCACTTGTCTCATCAAACATCACATTGATGTTTTCCACAACTTTGTTGAGCCTTAGATTGAAACATTTGTATGCTTTCCTTGTGCTCAAGTACCCAAAAAGTACGCCTTTGTCCACACGAGAATCGAACTTTCCCATTTTTCCATCTTCTCTTTTGATGTAGCATCTTCTTCCAAAAACTTTGAAGTGCTTCACATTCGTTGGTATTCCTTTCCATAGCTCGTAGGGAGTTTTATCAATGTTGTTTCTGAGCATTACTTTATTTTGAATATGAATTGTTATATGCACTGCATGTGCCCTGTTAGCACTTGGTAAATTTCCTAGAGGTTGAAACAGAAGAAATCTACAAAGGTAACTTTATCCAACCACTTTTAAAGCTGGGATCTAGCCCTTCCAGCTTCAAAGAGGGATCTCTCTATATGATTTAGTAATGTTTTCAATTTTAGATATTAGGCTAGGTAAAGAAATAGGTAGGTTTTGTTGTCAAAGTGTTTTTTGAATTGGTTGAGACAGTCTACACCTCCATTGGGCTATGGGGTCTGTGTTATAATAAACATGAGATACAAACCAAAAACGCAAAGGAAGATTTCTACAGGGCGAGATAATATACTCACTGGATCTTTTAGTAGCTTAAATGATGGGCAGAAGAAAAGATGAGAAANATAAAATTTACATTCTCACAATATATCGCATCATATCCATCATTATTCAAATACATTTAAACATGCATAAAGGTTCATACGTCTTAAAAGTTCAAGTGTATCATTTAATAGTTTCACAGTGAATAGAAAATAAAAGTGTGTAGGCCTCAGGTAATCCTGACTGTCTGAGTCAAAAGGTGGTGTTACATACACCCCACCTTCGAGAAATATATTCTCGAGGTGGTCAAAAAAGTGAGGGATAGTCTCATCGTAGTGTCTCGGCATCTTCCCAAGTAGTAGATCATGGACTATACTTGTCCCATTGGACCTTAACTTGGTTTACTAGACGGTTCCTGAGCTATCAGACTCTACGATCCAATATGCGTAACGGTTCTACCGTGAGAGTTACCATGTCCGATACTTGCAATTCCTTCCAATTTAGTTTATGTGATTCATCAACAACATAATGACGTAAAACAGATACATGAAAAACATTATGAGTTTTATGCAAGTGGGGTGGCAGTACGAGACGATGGGAAACGGGTCCAATTTTCTCTTGGATTCTGAATGGTCCTATAAATCGAGGTGACAACTTTGTCCCCTTCTTGAACCGTATAGTACTCTTATTAGGCCTAATACGAATGAAAACCTGGTCTCCCACTTCATAACTTCGGTCGGTCCTGTGTGCATCTGCATAACTTTTCTGTCTATCCTGTGCTTCCTTTAGTCTTTGCCTAATCTGAATCACCTGTTGCTCCATCTCTTGAATTAATTCTAGCCCAACTGTTACTCGATCTTCTAATCTATCCCAACTCAATGGTGTTCTGCATGGCCTTTGATACATAACTTCGTAGGGTGGCATTCCGATGGAGCTATGAAAACTGTTATTTTAGGCAAACTCTACCAAAGGTAGGTACTTCTCCCACTGGGTTTGATTATCCATGACATAC
>SNQJ01S0016773.1:115465-130360 GCA_010110895.2 Picea sitchensis
TTTCTTTTTTCTTTTCTTTTCAAATTATTTGCAGAATGAAAAATCATTTGTCAACAAAAATACTAGAGACAGATAATATCCCAGTCACCAGTTGATTCCCATAACTTATGGGGTAATAACATGCCCAAAAGACGTTTGTCAACTTGGAATCCATTAACATAGTTCAAGCCATTTCCTGTGTTGTCATGTTCTTCCTTTCGACGACTCCATTCTGTTGCGGTGTCCTAGTAATGAAGAATTGTATTTTTATTCCATGTTTGCTGCAAAAATCCATAAATTCCTTTGAAATAAACTCTCCTCCAATATCCAATCTCAAACATTTGATTTTTGAATCTCATTTTTAACTATTTCCTTGTATATCTTGAAGTTCTCGAATGCTTCTGACTTCTTCTTGAGAGAAAAAAACTGAAGTCGTCCTTGTATAATCATCAACCAATAACATAAAATATTTCTCAACTTTCAACCCTTTTGTTCTAGTTGGTCCAACTAGATCAGTATGTGCAATTTCCAACGACTTTGTTGTGGAGTATTCATTTGACTTGAAGTTGGTCTTGGTTTGATTTCCTTGTTGACAATGCTTGCATAAAGTGTTGGTTGGCTTCACGAATTGGGGCATTTCTCTGACTGCTTCCTTTTTTATGACTTTGACAAGATTAACAAAGTTTATGTGATCCATTCTTTTGTACCATAGCCAAACTTTATCTTCCTTTCCTAGACAACACTTTTCATTTCCAATTTCACTTAAAACATATATGTTGCTTGAAGTTATTACAACTATTGAAACCACTCTACTTGAACTTACTTTTATTATCTCACACTTCTGTGAATCAAACACAAATTTTTTACCTTGGTTACACATTTGAATTACACTCAGAATATTGTGTTTCATATCTTCCACTAGTAGAACATTCTCTGCCTCGGTATTCTTATTTCCAATTCTGACTGTGCCTCTTCCAATGATTCTATCATAGTCATCGTTTCTAAAGGATATTGATGCATCTCTTTCCTTTCTCGAGGTTATAAACATGTCCTCATCACCTATCACATGATTTGAGTAGACACTGTCAATATACCAACCACGTTTCTTGTGTTTATCTTGTAGAGCAAGTGTGCATTCTTCATTATTGAATTTATTATGCTTTCTTATCCATATTATTTGAGATTAATGTATGTGATTGTTGTTATTCTGTTGTGATTCTCTTGGAGGAACTGTCATTCTACAATCTTTGGCCATGTGTCCAAATTCGTTTCACTTGTCGAATTCCATCTCAGTACACATGGATTCAAACTTATTATAGATTATGTTTTGTTTTTTTCACTGGGCCTTCTTGAATAATCATTTCATGCATAACATTCATGGTTTTCTTTGTTCCTGTTATTTTCTCTGCAATTCATAGCCTTATGTCCAAAATTGTTACATGAATAACATAAACCAAGAAAGATAGTTTGATACCTGGGAGATGTAGATCTTCTAAAATGAGTTACTCTTCTGAACCCTTCTTCTTGAGGCCTTCTTGTTTCTGACTGTTGTTGATTCTGAAATCTAAATGTTCTGGATGGAGGAGTGTCTCTGTGATCTTCCTTGTAAAACTTCTTGTCTCCTCTGATTGTCTCTGCATAGCTTCTTGGTTGTGCTTCTTGATTTTTTTTTTTTTGGAGCTTGATCACTTTTCTATTTGTTTGTATCCAAGTCCAAACTTGTCATGATTTTTTGTTTCACTGCTAATAATCTCGTCCAAAACTTTGGATTTGTTCTGCATGTTTTTCTTTTGAAGGTCTTTTCTCAATGTGACAATCTCTGCTTTCAAACCTCTAATGATCCTGTCTTTTTCTTCCAACCGTTCTTTGAGTGATTCTTAAATTATTTTGTATTATTCAACTTGGATTTTTAGTTTAGTGATCATTTTCTCTAGTTCTTCGGAGTTGGAATTTTGAGTTTCCTCTTTTCTTTTTAGTTCTGCATGTAGTGACTTGTTTTTCTTCTTTTCCCTTTTTATAACTTCTATTACACTCAACAGTTCTCCTATGTAGTCAAATTCTACCTCTTCATATTCTTCTTCGATGCCTTCTTCATCGAAATCTTCTAATTCCATGAATAGAACCCTTTCTGTATCACTTTCACTGACTTCATCTTCGTTTGATGAGGTGTTGTCCTCTTTGGTGAAAAAGTTTTTCTTGAAAAAATTATTTTTGGTTCTTTTGCCTTTGTATATTTGTTTGCTATTTGATTAATCTTCTTCATTCCTTTCTTTTTCTTATGGGGACATTTGTTAGCGAAATGACCAATACCATCACAATTAAAACAAATCAATGGAAGCTCACCTCTATATTTGTCGGTTCCCTTTTTCAGTCTTCTGGCGAATTTGTATACTTCGTCATCATCTTTTGAGATGTCACTATTGTTTTTATCTGACTTTGCCTTTTGCTTGTCCTTTTTCTTTGACTTCTTGGATGATTTGAATGATGCTTCTTTTGTAACTGGATTCTCTTGTTATGTTCTCATTTCATAGGCTGTGAATATTCCATGTAGCTCATCTATGCTTATCGAATCCAGATATGTTCTTTATTCTAGTGTTGAGATCTTAGGATCAAATCTCATTGGAAGAGATCTTGGTACTTTTTGAACAATTATAGATTCATCAACTTCTTCTCCAAATCCTCTAATTGCATTCATTGTTTCATCAACTCGTAAAAAGTAAGTTGCAATATTTTCATCTTCCTTCATCTTCATCTGTTCAAATTGACCTCGGTAAGTTTGAAGCTTTGTTGCCTTGAATTTGTGTCTCCTTCATAATCATTTTGAAGTTTGTCCCAAATCTCCTTTGCGGATCTGCGATGCACAACTTTGACATTTACCGAATCAACTAGACCATCTATGATAGACTTTTTGGCTTTCAAATTATTTAGACTGAGTTTCCTTCCATTTTCATTTGTTGGAGGAACACTAGGTTTTTTATATTCATCTACTATTGATTGCCAAACCTCAAATCCTTGTGCTTGTATATATGTTTTCATCCTTCTGATCCAGAATGCATAGTTTTTTCCATCAAAATGTGGTATTCCATTTTTATACATATTGTTGCTCTCCATGATCTACCTTCTAGTGGTTAAATTGATTCCTGAAGGAACCGACTCTGATACCAATTGTTGGATTACTTAGAGGGGGGGGTGAATCAATAATAGATTAACCATGAACAATGAACAATCACACACATACATAGTACACCAATATTTTTACATGGAAACTCAATGCAGGAGAAAACCACAAATTTGTTTTTCTTATATGTCTTTAAGAATTGCATTCATTGGAAGCACCAACTTCCTTTGTTTTCCAGCTTCAACTGGAAGGAGGCTCCAACCCCCTATATTTTCTGGCTACAACCTAATGGAAGCTCCAACTCCCCAATTCTCTGGCTCCAACCAGAAGGAGGCTACAACCCCCTATGCTCTTCGTCTACAACCAGAAGGTGGCTACAACCACCTATCCTTGCCCCGTCCAACCGCCTTGGAATATAAGTGTCAAATAAATGATGAAACCACTGCCACACTATCATTATGAGATATACCACTGTAAACCTATACCAATATGTGCCAACAACCTGCAACCAACATGTAGCAATAACATGCAGTCAACATGTACCAATAATCAACTCGTACCAACAGATATGTGACCTGTATATGTTGCAACACATGTATGTACGCAACCTATTTATAATGTATCTTGCGTATGTATGAGACATGTCCTCTTTCAACCTGCGTACACCTTCAGAAAGCTAAGGTTTTCACCTTTCTAAAACTCAGAAACTTCCATCCCTCCATACTTTCACTGCCTCTGTCACATCCACTTGTAGCCTATCACTGTATCGAATCTGTAATTGTTCCTTATGCATACACCATCATACATATCCCTCAACCATGTACCAATAAATACAAGATATGCATCAACACTCAAACCAACAAGATGTACCAATGATAAATACCAAACATACCAACATTGTATTTATGTAGATCTATCTCAAACATTAAGTGCCATACAACCAACAACCTCTCTAGGTAAAATCCTCAATCTCCCATAACCATATCTCATATAGACAACAATATCCAACTACTCATAAGAATATGAAATACCTTTTGAACCTGTAGAAATATCTATTGTACCGGATCACTGTAGGGCTTCCTGGGAGCTTGCTTTCAGACTCTAGAGACCTAGCATCCTCATCTACTCAAACTTTCATGGTTTTTCCCAACTATACGCGACCTCCTCTTCTTCAACCCACGTATGTACGCACCCTCATCCACTGCAACCCACGTATGTACGCGACTTCCTCCACTGCATCTCGTGTACACCTAAAAATCTAGGGTTTCTTTTTCAGTAATTCTACAACTTCGAAACTTCCACCGTCAACCCTCCTTTGCTACATCAAACTTGTGTAACTTCAGACGTATCAATGAGTACCTGCAATAAAATTTTCACAAATAATATATATTCAATGTGCTCATTAGTTTCAAATATGAGACCCTTGCTCTATTTTTTATACTCTCCAAGTGGCTTCCTCAGAGGCTTATCTTCTAACTACCTTTAACCAACTTCCTTATTTTAGGGCTAACCCACTTCTAACCACTTTGTCCACTTACAATCACTTTATCCACAAATAGTAAATTCACCACTTCTAGTTGCAACCAATTTATTTTTTAATTGTTTTCTTTTTTAAACAACTTAACTCATGATTAACTCTTAGTTACAATCACTTTGACTTGTAAATTCTTCTAGGAGCTTCTAGACTAAATTGACTTCTTTGACCTTCTAGGGGCTTCTAGATAACTCATGAGGGTTCTCCAACTTCACATGGACATAAATATCTAACCATGAGGAGTTATGTGACGTTCCACAAATCACCAAAAATGACACTACATGTATTATCCATATAGAATAGTATTACCTATAAATACACTGATATTCATACCTTTATACCTCAAACAAACTTAATTCCCTTAACCATATTGTTGGGGCTACCAGAATTTACTACCATGCTTGCTTCAAGGGTTGACATCAATGACAACCAACCCAATTAATCAACATGGTGCACCTCACATATGTTATTAGATCCATTTTCCTATAAAAAACAACCTTGGTGAAATTGTGTAAAAGGTCATAGACTGCCTATCATAGTGATACTATTCCAGATGCATTGTAAGCATTTCTAGATTGACTAAGTACAAAATTAAGCAAATTGTGCAACAAAGAACAAAAAAAAAGACTTATGACATAGTGAGAATATGCTAAACATAATATGACTTCCTAGTACTTAAAGATGGAGACTAACTTCAAAAATAGTATTTTCCCCATAAAGGTTCTCTTTGAATGCAATAGGCAAATGCACTTGCTTCTCTTGAGGGTTGACCTGGTTGGTTGGGGCCAATTTTAAGTGTGTCCATGGTAGTCCTATAAAAGAATAGATCGAAGAAGAATCTGATTATTTCCTTGTTGAAGCTAAGTTTCTCTCTATGCAATTCCTTTATTGTTTCTTCCAAGATGTCTAATCCTTTTGTGTATCCAATTATTCAAACCTCATGCCAGCATTTTCCAATAAAATGTTTTATGTGAGTTAATAAATGAGGTATTCATGCCTTTCAACTTTAAATGTAAAGCATCCTCATTTTTTCTAGAAACCAAGTTGGATTTTTATTCCTCCACCCCATTATTCTCTCGTAAAATATGAAACCATACCAATTTCTCAAACTTTTTTCCGCTATGGAGCATTTCTAAATGCAGCAACATGAAACGCAGAAGTAGAATATCCTTGTGTATAGAAGTATTGATTAGCTCCTAAATAGCATAAACACCAGTGTAACATGGCACATTCTACCTCACCAAGCACCTTGCATCCTCCCTGTTTGCAACTCTTATGTGTTGATCAGGGCTTTCACCATTCAAACAACGTGCTTGACTGAAGAGACTTCAGTACCAAATCAAGAACACTTGCATGGATAGATAAATCAAGCTTACCAATGCACACATATTACTAGACTAAATCGCCCCTGCAATTTCTTTATGCTCGATGTGAATGACATCGAAACCAAAAGTAGTAGTGTACACCCATAGAGGAGCATACCTGAGCAGTGTGTCTAATTAGGGGAGATTTAAAAAATCTCATCCTGGATTTGAACATCCATTATTCTTTTCCACTAAACCGTGTATAGAAGAATTGAGCAAATTAGCAAATTCTTCTATACATTGCTCTGTAGCTTTCATCCCAGCATACAGTCTGGAGAATTCAAGTATCCCACTCAACATTTTTAGGGCTGAATTGCATTTTTACTTACCAATTGCTATAACATAACTCGTTTTTTAAGACAATTCTTTTAAATGAACTATCCGCTTGCCATTTCTGGATTGCTTTCCATAGTTCTAAGACTTGATGGAATCTTTAAGCTTTATTATCTTTGTGATTTTATTTGAAGATTATTTATATTTATTATGATTTAAATAGGATTTCATTTGAAAGGTTCTACTTAAATTGCCAGGTAATTCACAATCGCAAGTTTCTAAGGATATTTTTTTTTGTTTGTTGATTGGTCTAGACCTTCTTGGCATCGGGATTAACCTTTGGCTTGAGTAACCGCGACTCAGGGGTATCTAAGCCGTCAAAATCACCCAGGGATCGCACTCGACCTGAGCCACACCAACCCTTAACATGGTTGGATTTTTTGTCCGCACAGGTTTCGAACCGGTGACTTTTCAACACAGAGTGGCTTAACAACACACTCTGTCACCAATTGTCCTACACCTCGGGGACTAAATTTCTAAGGATATTATTGAATATGTACTTACCAATTTTTGTTGTTGTATGTTTAAATAGAACTCTATTTGAATTGTTTTACTTAAAATGCAAGGCCATGCACCATGGTAAATGCCAATTTATTTATTTTATGATTTTATTTAATCTGTATTGATCGATAAAATTATTGTATTTTTTTCATTCACATTGTTGTCAATTTTTTTTTATAGGGTTTTATGTAATATTACTTACCGTGAGAATATGGACATTGAGTTATTTGTTTTTTAATTGTTTTTAAAAGTTTTAATGTAATTTTATTTACCAATTGCAAAAGCAAGGGCATTAAACTATGTTTGTTGTATTTATTTTTTTCATATTTTTACAAAAAAAATATTGTGTGGTTTAATTGAATCTTGACCTACAAATATATCTGCATACATTATCATTCAGTGTTTCAAAGCTATAAGTAAGTTGCAAAAGAATTGTACCAAAGCTATAATTAAGTTGCAAGAGAATTGTATCAAAGCTATACACTTTATAAACAAACTTAATCAATTTCAAACTAATTAAAAATAAAACTAATTTAATTAAAATTAAATCACAATACACAATAGTTGGTATGAGAATAAAGAAGATCGAATACGGGCATGACGCATAATTGAAAAAAAAACATTAGAGTTGTGTGAAACATAGTGTTGACCAAAAACCAACCATCCGAAAGCTCAACATCCTATTTCCAGAGAAGGAACTATATCAATAGTTTTAACCATGGCATGGTTACATCCTACCAAAGAAGTGTTTAAAATATCCACCCATCTCCTCTCCTACATGCATACTCAAATCATCAGATTTTTGCACACCGACTATATTGTTGTCTAGTACTCAAGATCACCTGAATTCACACACAGTTTAACATTTTCAATCTTTTATTCTGAAATGAATAGATTTCAATTGGCCAATATCCAATCTGAAGCTGAATTGAAACAATTGTAGCCATAAGGAGAAAAAAAACATTGTTAGAGAAATATGGCATTGGAATGGATTGTTTTAGGGTATATTGTAGCAATAGAAGCCATAGTCTTAATGTTAACAATACATGTATTAGACCATCTGGGAAAAGACCTTGCAACAGTAGCTTGGAGTGCATTGAATCCAATGTTATCAATAATGCCTTTCTTGTCTTTTCGTTGATGTATATATAGTGGAAATACGAGGTATGCCTCGTTTGTGATGGACATGTTTGTAGTCCCACAAAAAATCTTCACCATCATAAATCAATGATGAAAAGAGAGAGGGATGTTATGTTTATAGTGATGTCTCTTGTTATGTATTGGATTTTCTACTATGTTGCAATATGCGCCTTCGACAGATGGATGAGCAACTCCAGAAGCTTGAAAACAAGTACTAAGGTTTTTTCAAGGTTTAGGGTTTAAGAAGTAATAATGAAAAGCCATTTTTTCTCATTCAATTCAATGTAACGATGTCCCCATGTTCATTTACTTGTGCACTATAAACGTTTAGGGACTTACCTCTTAAACTTTTGATGGAAAATCCACTTGTCCCATCTGAATTACAACTCTTCCCCATAAGTTTTCCACAACTCTAATGTTTTGAAACATCGAGAAAGTTTGATGGAAAAAACACTGGTCCCATCTCAATTACAACTCTCCACATGTATATTTTTCATTTTTGACACCATTTAAAACATAGAAAACTGATAATAGGGCAATAAAGGTTGAGGAAAAAACCACTTGTCTCATCTAAATTACAACTCTCCACATGTATATTTTTCATTTTTGACTCCGTTTAACATGTAGAAAAGTGATAACTTGGCAATAAAGTTTGATTAGTGGGTACACAATACACAAAAGTAAGTACCAATTATTAAATATATATGTCAAGTCTGTAAGGCATTTACACTCTAACTTTGTTGGACTTTTGGATAAGTCTGTAACCGTCATGGTTAAAGTATCATCATTTAAAAATATATATATAATTTTAAATCAATGTACTTTGTTATTGTCTAAATTTCAATCACTTCACTTGTTGACATGAATATTTGCATGCAACGATCGATAGAAGAGGGAAAAAAGGTCTCTTTAAGCTAGAAGTGGATCGAGATGTTTTCCTTGTTGAAGGATGAGTATTTTTCGTGGTACTATTCCCTAGAGTTTTCAACAAAAAAGCTTGAAAATAACATCATCTAAATCCCTTCTGACCATATATTTGTCAAAATCATGAGCCCGGGTCTTTAGCTGACATTTTTAAATGCAATGTTTACTCAAGCATTTTTAGGCAAATCCATCTTGTAAATTCCATGAGCCAAGGTGATGGACATAAATATAACGTTTACCCAACCATTTTCAGGCAAATCCATCTTGTAATGCCATGAGCCAAGGTGATGGCCATTGTCTTCTGCATCAAACTGAGGGGATTTAAGTTAGCAATAGTGGCAGTGTTCAAGACCATTTTTTTAAATCATTAAAACAAACTAGTATCTCAACGCATCAATCAACAACCTCCATAGGGCAATATCGAGTTGTTGTACAGTGAAAACAATGAGATCAAACACTATTTTCACGTAATAACATTTTCCTAACTTTTAACACAATGGTGTTTAGAAATTTAAGCTTCAATTTCCAAAATATTGGATTTTGGAATGGAGGAGAAAAATGAGGTAGAAAATAAATAAATAAAGAACACACAAATCTTACCTGTAAACAACATAAGCCTTAGAACCAAAACACTAATTATGGAAAACAAATGGAGTAGCCAAACATTATAACAAATCCTTGAAAAACACACATCTATTAGGGCATTCCCCATAATAACTAAACGTATATACATGTATTCACTATCATGGTATTTCCTAGGAAATTCTTTTTTCGAAATTGTCTATGCAAAAACAAGGACATGAGGGTAGTGTCTTGCCATTTCATGCTTCCATTTTATAGACTTCGATTTTTTTCCAAGAACGAAGATTATTATGAGTTGACATGTGTTGGAAGTTTCATGCATGGTGTTTACATGGAAGGGATCATTGAAGTTACACAATGCACTATTTTTACATTCCATTGAATATGATTTGATTTTTACACATATTTGTGTGAAAATTGAGCATGTTATTTTTGGATCAATTAATATTAACTAAAATTTCATTGATGGTGCATGAGACTTAACATAATAATGGGAGTTAAAAAACTATTTTATTTGACAATTAAATAGAGTAAATCCTTCTTAACTGCATATTTATGAAGCCTAAAAAAAATCATTGAGATATAATATTTAGGCGCTTAAAATATTTTGGGTGAAAATGGAGTTACCCTAGTGTCCTATAACTCACCATTGACACTCGGTTAATAAAAAAAAATTGCCTCATATTACTCTTTTTCCAATAGTGATATGATCTAGTTTTATAGTATTATTTCTATGTATATACATGTGTGAAATAATATTATTTACTCCACATTAGATTTATTATTATGGACATTACAATCTCTTCATACTGAGATGTAAAATGCACCTAGCTTCTCTCAATGCAATGAACCAACTAGAGGGAGAATAAATGCTTCTAGGTGGAAGAAACAACACTACCTTCTCTAAGTGAAACATGTTACATTACTTAATGTTGAAGTGATCGTAAAATAATCGTAATTGTGTATCTCCATGTTGCTTAGGATTCCCAAAACAGATATGCACACAATGGAAACCAGAGATGAACATATGTATATAGCATTTCTTCTCATGCTATGTGTATACTTTTATAAACTAAATAAAAGAGGCATGAAACCATTCAATTGTTCATCTCTTGAATATTCTAACAAAATTATGTGTATAGATTGATTACAATGAGAAATCATACAAAGAGTACTCAGGAGGTTTGATGCTTCAACGAACATCTCAAGTGGAAAGTTTTTCCTCATCTTTCTATAAGTGAATTTTGTAACAACTATGGATAGAAATCCATTCTAGAGAGCTTGTCATTGGGAGTTAATGAGTCATTATTGTTGTAAAGTGTTAAGGGAATGACCCTCTCGTGCACATTGTATTATGCATCTTATTTAAACTGCTAATTTCGAGCCTCTAATTGAATTGTATTGATGACCCACAAAATGTCTTGATACACAACAATGACCCTCCATTTCCCCATATTCTAATAGTCCTTGGAAGATTAAGAAAAACAAAGATTGATTTAATGATGAACTAGTATTTCACAACCTCTTACATGACATCCTCCCACCATACATCCATTCACATTTACCCTTGCTAGAAGACCTTTTAAAGTATTCATTTTCCATTCAAAAACAAAATCTTCAAATCTTTTAACAACATGACCACCCTATTTCACTTCGATGTTATCTTTCCCTAATTTGAAAACATGCTAATATAATTATTATATAATGACAATGAGTTAAAATCCAACCAAAATTAACAGCTTATTTTTAAAAATTATTTAAATTTATAAATATATTAAATATAACTAATATATTTTCTATTTTTTATAATATTTATAATATTTATATATAATTTTTTATTTCATAAACAAATAAATTATATATATTAATTTAATATTTTACTAAATTATGATTTTATTATTAATAATAAATTAATTAATATATTCACATATATTTAATCATTTAATTTATAATCTTTGTGTGTTGTCACTAAGATTATAACTTAGTGGCAATTCCATAGAGTCTCGCATACCATGCTTCAACAACAATAACAACCCTTTAAGATTGTATCTATTGATAGAATGACGAACTCCTTAATGTTTTATCTACGATAGAATTATGCATTTCACACATGTACAATCATTTAATTTATAGTCTTAACCTAAATGCATTTAACATGTGTACAATATGCATTTAATTTATAGTTTTTGTATATTGTTATTGGGATTATAACTCAAGTCGTGGGAAGTGCCTAACCACAAAGTTTCACATGCCATGTACCAACAACAATAACAACCCCTTAATGTTGCATCTATTGTTGATGATATATTGTAGGTATTTGATTCATGTATAAATATTTAATTTAGCATTTGTATATTGTTATTGGGATTATAACTCATGTCATGAGAAGTGTTTATTTACTAGTGTAAATTCATCTTAAATTATCAAATTTCTTGAAGTGAAAAACTTTCTTATAGTTAAAACATTCAATCATGCTCTACTCAGTATGAGGGAGATGTGTAATTCATTTTCTGCTCAACATGGAGTCAATTCTGTATTGAGCACAAAAGGAATTACACATCTCCCTCACACTAAGCAGCGCTCCATGTTGAGCATGAAAGGAATTACACATCTCCCTCATACTCAACAACGCTCCATGTTGAGCATGGAAGGACTTACACATCTCCCTCATATTGAGCAACGCTCCATGTTGAGTACACAAGGAATTAAACGTCTCCCTCACACTTAGCAGTGCACCATTGAAATGTTTTAATGATAATAATTTTTTGACTTTCAATTGCTAGATTGTAATTTTATTAATAAAAACAAAATTGCAAGTCTCGGTTATTGTATGCATTTTGAATAGCATTTTCATGATCATTGACCATAGATTTTCCCCTAATATGCCTTTTCATCCTACTCTATATTCATTGTTCAAAAAGAAAATGTTTATAAAGTATTTGATCATCGTCTCAAAAATATACCATAAGTATACATGTACTTTGTCTTATCTTCCAACGTTGATTTTCAAGCTTTTACAAAAAATAGAAATATAAAAAAATAGAACTGTATCCAAGACTCATGTGCATAATCAATAGTGTTCCCTTCTTGTTTAACTAATATCATTCAAGTTCCCCGATCTAGCTCTATTCCATTTTTGGAAAGTTCATTTGCTATCATGTTCCTATCTTTATTGATGCATGAAAGAGATATTTGGGAGAAAGTTGGTAACATTGATTGTACTTTATTAAACATAGGTTGTAAAGTAAAGTTTCTCAATGTTATTTCCTTGTGCATCCATTGAATAACAAGAACAAAAACACCAAAGTTTAGATTCTCCTGCATCAGTGGTTGCTAAAGCTAAAATTCTCATGATGGAAAACTTCATAGTAAAGACTTTAACATTACAAAACTAGAAAACCCTTGACAACAAGGAGATGGCATGGATAAGAAAATTTGAAGTGTTACCTCTGATGATAAATGTTTAAAAAATACAACAAGTTGTAGTTGGCAGATTAGACTAGGAGATCAAGAATTTGTAGAGTGGAAAAGAAGGAAGAAATCCCATATTCTCTTCTTCGATGGTGCCTCAAAGGGTAATACAGGGTGGTAGGAGTGAGAGAGGTCATCTTTGACTTTGAAGGAAATTAAGAAACCACCTTTGCTTGGGGACTAGGGATTGCAACAAATAATCAAGCGAAGGCATACACACTCCTTCAAGGAATATTAATAGCCCTCAGTTCTAGTATAAAAGTGTTCATTATTATAAGAGGTTCAAGGGTAATAATCAAATACACGATACAACAAACTCTCCCAAAAACATTTCACATTGGCCTCCATCTTCTTTAGAATCAACAAGGCTTATGAAAACTTGGTTAAGGTCTCATTTCATCGTGTCCTGAGAAAGCATAATGGTATGGTCGATGGCTTAGTTAATGAAGCTTCTCATCTTTCTCAAGGTTCTTTGTGTAAAAATGAGGTTATCCAACACTTCTAAATTCCATAAGTCCATGGACCCCTTAGTTTTGATTAGAGTTACCCATCAATTAATGGAGAAAGTGGAGAGAATTAATCAGAAGCAAGTGTCACATGTTTTGATGCGTGAATCAAGGACTAGGCACATGGGGAAAAGTAAGCAAAGGTTAATGTTATCTTGGGTTGATAACCCCTTCGCATTTATTTTCAGCAAGAGAGGTGGGACTATTTCGTATCTTTGCTAGTTGGGAATGAGGTATGTTTATGGTTTTCTTGGTTGGTGTTGTTTTATGTGGTTTCTTTTGCTGGAGGGAGAAAGAATCACAACTCTTGAGGTCTCAAGATTCATGTTTGTTCGGTCTCAAAGAAAATTTCTAGAGCTGGTAAGAATATGTTTTCCCTGGCCTTAATTTCCATGGTTTAATAGTCAAGACATCTTTTCTAGGACTCTTTATGGATTATATGTTTGGTATTGGGTTGTGCGTTTGGGTTTCAATTATAGTGAATCTTCAATTGGGTGGGTGCTTGGGAATCCAATCCCCAACCCCTATGTCTGGTTTAGTAGTCTGGTTAATCTCTCATGCCTTTGGGCTAGGCTTCTCATTTTCCTTCAGGGATTTTCTACAATTCTCATTTGGTGTGTTTTCTTAAGCCTATAGTTCTAGCCTGTTTTATTTTATCTTTCATGTGGGATATTCAATGCATCATGGGACTTGGTCTCCTCTATTACCAGACATTCTTGGTTTTTGAATTTATATAGTATATCCATTAAGTTCTTTTTGGTTCTTTTGGGTCTCTTCAATCTAGGCAGACATCTAAATCTATCCATGTCAATTCTACTCATGTTCACTATGGATCCTAGAGACCTCATGGAAATTTTCAAGGTCTTGCAAAGACACAAGGAAACTTTGAAAATAAACAACATATCACTTAGGTCGTTTTCAGTCATCATCCATGAAAATGAAAAACTGTCTCAAGCCTAAAATGCTAACATTATGTGCATCTTGGAGGAACATAGACATAAAATTATGGAGCTTGAGGCAGAGTGTTGCATGTTGAAGAATACAATCCTGAATATGCACAAGGAACCTCAGTCATAGGCCTCAAACTAGAAGGTATACAATCATTCATAGGGGGAACCTATTGATTAATTGGGTTGGTTGTCATTGATGTCAACCCTTGAAGAAAGTTCGATAGCGAATTCCGGTAGCACAAAGGTTTGGGTAATGGACCCAAGTTTGTTTGATGGATAATCGTATGAGTTTTGATATATTTGCAGGTAAGACTATTCTATATGGATATTACATGTCATTCCATTTCCGATGGTATGTGGAACGTCACATAACTCCTCACGGTTAGAGAGTTATGGCCATGTGAAGTTGGAGAACCCTCATGAGTCATCTAGAAGCCCCAAAAGGTCAAAGTAGTCAAAGTGGTTGCAAAGAATAAATTATTTAAATAATAAA